>PQWD01001540.1:0-34665 GCA_019425675.1 Leucinodes orbonalis | reverse complement strand
TTCCCAATACAGGAGATGGGGCAAGCCGCGTTTTTAAGTGCGACAAATGTAAGCTCAACGAGCATACACTGGCAGTTCGCATCTGAGACGATCAAGACGCACGAATATTAGAAGAAATTACCGTTTTTACCAAAATGCCATCCTGTGCAATTGTAACATGCCAATAATCCAAATGAATCAGTAAATTTACCAAGAAATATAATAACTTTTCACAGGTAAGAACCGAAAAGAAATTGCGACACTGGAACTCCTATAAACTTGGCGGCTTGTCCAGTCTAATTGTATATTCGGATGTCTGTGTTAGGTACTTGAGAACCGCTGATCTACCGGAAAAGTAAATATATAAACTAAATTATTTCTTATCATCATAAAATACAATTATAAAATACAAAAAAACTGCGACGATCAATTATTGAATACCTCATTTATTCCAATTCACAATTAGTTTATGTTTAAAAAAAAGTTAACAGCAAATAAATCATTTCCAAGAGTTATACAAGATTATTTTTAAATGTATAACATAATTAATTAAGTACAAATATTCCATTCCAAGTTTAATTAAGAGTACCTATATAAACCAATTTTTCATTCCCTATTGTGATTGGTCTACTGACTTAGACATTCTAAATATATACAGCTTTTTATTTTATATGCAAATGTGATTTACAGCCAAAAATAGATTAGTCTAAAATACAACCTATTTGTATGTAGTTTAGATGCAGATTAAAATGTCTGATAAAACAACATATATCTCACAATTTTTATTAACTTACCATTAGTATGAATAAAACAGTACATTAAGTTCTCGTATAAGTGAAATCCATCATGCCAAAGAGAAATTAGGTAAATAATACAGAATAATATAGCATTTGTTTTCATATAATATGTTCATTTATAAAATGATTTCAGTAGCACATATAGTATTGTATATACGTAGTATCACGAAATTTAGACTACCCAGTACTCACTAGGTTTGTTAGAATCACCTCAATATGAACCTTATTCCATTGTTATAAAGACGAACCTAACCTGTTTAGAGTTGTCTTGAATTACGTCATACTGTTTCGTCACATACAAATTAGTTAATATCTTATTATGTACAAATGTTTAATAAATATTAATTCTCTCAATTTATTAAATGTAATTAGTTTTAATAGAGAAAATGTATATATTGTATAAATTCGATGTAATCTTGTTTAAACGAGCCCAAAGACAACGTGCAATCCTTATGTCTAATTTAATGTGATTATTGTAAACAACTGTCACTTCAATAAATGATGTATTAAAATATAATGATTTTATTATTTCTACCAATAAATAAATATCCACTGACACTCACACAGTGCCATCTACCAGTTTTTGTATCTGTCAACATAGCTATAGATAATGTTAGAAAAAAAACTAAATAAATAATTGCCAAGCGCGAGTCGGACTCGCTCGCGGAGGGCTCCGCAGCAGCAAGTAACATAAAATAAAATAATTCTTATTTACTTAGACATCGTTTATGACGTTATAAAAAAAACTACACACCAGAAATCATGCAAACTAAATTTCTTTGTTACATTTCATGGTAATGTACATCGTATATATTTTTTTTATTTCATCAACCCCATAGCTTATAAATTAGAGGAGGGGGGGGCACACTTTTTTCAGCTTCGAAGTGTCTCTCGCGCAAAATATTCAATTAATGAAAAAATATATATTAGAAACCTCGATACCATTTTTAAACTCTACACATTGATACCCCACAAAGGGGGGTGAGATGAAAATAAATATTGAGTGTCAGTTGTATTGTTTTACAGTTGTGAGTGTATGGGGAACCCTAAAAAAATCGTTTTTTTTTCAACTGTCTTGTCAAAACCTTATAGCGGTTTCAGAATACATATACTTACAAAGTTTGGATAGTGTAGTGCTTATAGTTTCAGAGGAAAAAGGGTGTGACATACGGACGGACAAACAAACCGAATTTTGACACACTCTTGTTGTCAGTGAGACTCCATCCGTATTTTTTAAGGTCCGTGACAAGTAGTCAAATATAATATTTTCTATCTAAAACCATAACACTGAATAATAGGTTCGTAAGTAAGCCAGAATTTCAAAT
The DNA here is from genome assembly GCA_019425675.1 of Leucinodes orbonalis. NCBI lineage: Eukaryota > Metazoa > Arthropoda > Insecta > Lepidoptera > Crambidae > Leucinodes > Leucinodes orbonalis. Next base: position 32,564 of record PQWD01001540.1, on the reverse strand, counting down.
ATAAATTTGATATCTTTATGCAATTAATAAAATTTTGAGTCAATTTAATAAATAAAATTCTTACTGAAAACTGATAGCAGATACCGAAAAACCAAATTAATGCGAAGATATTATATTATAACACAGATAATCCTATAAACCCATTAAAGGTTCACGTGGAGCGATTTAAGAAGCTTATCATGTTTCCCGCCTAACGGTGCCTCCATTTGCATGAATTCATTATCCAAATATCCAATAGAATGACTCTCAAATGGCAGATATTTATAGCTCCATGCTGTTTGGACACGGTCTTATAAGATTCGTGGTTGTTTATTTCGTAAATAAGAATTAGTAAAAAGTAGGAAATCAAAATAAATATAAAATAATAAAAGGGGCCTCGTCAGTAGCTCACTTGTAAGAACTGTTAAAAAACCCGCCACGCACCAATGTATTTTCGAAATTTGTACATTCATCCGACCCTATTGCGGTGAATGAAAACACCGTGAGAAAACACCCGCAGAAATTCAAAGGTCAGCCAATCCGACTAGGCCCGCGTGGACGAATAAAGCCTATACACCCTTTACGTGTACGCTCGTGCCCCTCGTACTCGTACTTACCCACACGTTTTTTGAGTTGGTAATTATCATGATCAATTAATAATCATGGTTGTAAGAATTTTACCTAGTACCTTCTATTGAAAGAAATTAAAAATCTTTATTCAAATAAATCTGTTACAGATACTTTTGAATTGGACCCACAACCTACACACACTAGTCTGCATAAGACCGAGTTACAATCTATCCTTGGAAATTGCTTCGTAGGAAAGCCTGTACCCGGTGGTGTGGCGTTATAGACCGGTGAAGATGATACTTTAGGGAATATTTTTTACCAGGCCCTGTTTAGGGTCTGGTGAGAAAATATTCGCAAACGAAAAATTAAATTCGTATTATTTTTGATTAAATATATAAAAATGAATTCCATCAACAAGAAATGACGCTCAATTTTGTATCAGAATAGGCAAAGTAATATTATTGTAATATTGTTTTAAGAGGTGGCGTAGTTGGTAGACTCGGTACTGAGTCGTCTAGGTATGTAGGTACCACCGCAGTGCCAGTTATCGCACTTTTGAGATGATGGCACTGTAGCTAGTAAAATTACTGGATATAAAAGAGCTAAGAATGCGGCATTGGCTCTAAATATAACTATCTGTTATTGTTCTCCTTCAGGCGTCTCACTTACCACCAGGTGAGCGTCTGGACCATTCTGTACACTTTACCATAAAAAAATTGCCCTTGAAGCGTGAAACACCAAATCGGAAGCCACTTAAACAGAAAATTGAACATGTTTTTTATCGATTCCCCACAAAAACCAATAAAACCTGAACCCGTGCACAAATTAACTGATTACCTTGATTGAGGCCCGATGTTTGCGCAGGGAGCGTTGGCGGAGTTATGATCGATCGATGATCAACTAATGGCTTGATGCCAATCTATGGTATTGCCTCATTATTGGCAAACAGTGTTTCCTTGATAGCTCGATTAGTATGTACGTTGGTACTAACAACGTACGTATATATTCACAAATAGGATTTAAAAATGTTTTTGAAATTAAATTTAAATACTTTCGAATCTAATATTGCAGTCCAGTGTCATTTTCTATCCTGGCAGATTCGGATTAGATTTCCTAAGACAACCGGATTCGGCCGAATCGATAAGACCCAATATTGCTTTCATTCAAACATAAACCTTTAATTAGGTGTAAAATAAAATTGATACTCATATACGAAATCAGCTTTGATTTAGAAAAAATATCAGATAAACTCTTATTGCTATATACGCATTTTATGTACATATATTTTATTTTATAGTTCCGAGTTGATATTAATCGGGACGGACAATTTAAATCTAACGGCAAGGGAGGAAGGAATCATCTACGTTGTAGTTTTTACAGAGTTTTGTCAACTATATTACTATTCATATAAATCAATAAAAGACTATTAGTTTATACCTTGTCGTAGACAATTATTTTTGTTAGACAACTAGTTGGTCGCTAGTGGAGGCTGGGTGAGATAACGGGGGACCGGAATATCTGGCGCAAGATGGCGAGGGGACCAATGTTCCCATTTAGTGTTATGGTTCCAGGTTCGATCCCCGGGCAATTCTTACATTTGTGTGTATGAAAACGTCTGTTTTTACGGCCTGGGTGTTGTCTATGTATAATTGTGGATGGATATTTACAAAAAAAAATGTATATAAGTATGTTTATTTAACAGGTGTTTTAACTAGGGGCTAGACGGAGCTGTGTGAATGTCGGTGGATATTTATTTATTTGTTCTTTACACCTTTTCAAAACAATCAAATGATACTGTGCGCAACATTTACCCAAGGCTTAAAGGAGTCCTTATAAAATATTTAAAGTCCAAGGCCTCTAGTCCTATTTGATTACGGCAGGACGAAAAAACATTGTTAGATTTGGAGGAAAGCGGGAAAGAGCTGGTCCCTAAGGACCGTGGTGGACGCTAAACGCTTGTTATCACGCAGCACAGGAACGTACTCAGTACAATCATTCTGCAAAACAAGTGCAAAAGTAGCTTGAATGTTGTGACCATGTTGCTACTTTTCTAGTAGATAAATAATGTTATTATGAAAAATACTACTTTTAACAAAATAAATCGCGTAAATGATAAACTGACTACAGTATAAAAAAGACTTCCGTCTGTCTGTCCTCTAAGATCTTTAAATCTACGTTGCCGGCCTTTGAAGTGGGAATACGTCCCCACCGAGGGGCACGAGCCTACCCGTATAGGGTGATTAGGCCTTAGTTGTCCACGCGGGCCCAGTGCGGATTGGACGACTTCGCACACGACCTTCGAATCTCTTCGCAGGCGTGCATGAAGGTTTCCTCACGATGTTTTCCTTCACCGTAAGAGCGTCGGATAACGTACATATATTTTCGAAAATTCGAAAACACATTGGTACGGTCGGATTTGAACCTCAGTCCTACCGGTAGGAAGGCGACAGTCCACACCATTGAGCCACCGACGCTCAACTCTACGTACTGGAATAATGCGGTTTTTTAACGATTTCCCCTAACTTTAAATTCTACCTAAAATCAAGGAGAAAGATCAAAAATTGTACTAATTAATCCTACATCTTGAAAAAGACTATAGAAAGTTCACAATCTCTTCCTCTTAGGGAAAACTTACCATCATTTCGACATTCTCTATATTAAATATCAGCATTGCACCCGTGTAAAACCGGGGCGGGCCGTTAGTTTCGTGTCAATTAGTGATGCTGAGCGTCGGTGGCTCATTGGTGTGGACCGTTACTTTCCTTTCTAGTGGGTGCAGGTTTAAATCCCGCCACGTACCAATGTATATTCGAAATTTCTAAATTATGCGTACGTTTAGCTAACGCTATTACTGTGAAGGAAAACATCGTGAAGAAACCTGCGCACGCCTGCGAAGAAACTGAGGCATATACACCATTCACGGGTGGGCTCGTGCCTCTCGGTAAGGACATTTAATGAGCTAATGATAAAGAGTGATGATGAAACATTTATGTTTTCTTAACAGTAAAATATGTATTCTAAAATAATGTACATAAAATATACTAATATGTATTATAAACACATTGCGTTTGACCTTTAAACAATAAACATTATATGACGTCATTACTCTAGATAAGACGTCTATTGAAAATGAATTCACTTGTTTAAACAAGGATTTTGTGTTGCCGGTTTGGTTAGACACTTTACAAGCATAATAATAATCGGTTCCATGGTGTAATGGTGAGCACTCTGGACTTTGAATCCAGCGATCCGAGTTCAAATCTCGGTGGAACCTGAGTTTTTTATGCGATACCAAAGGGCACAGAACAGATAAGGCTCTTTACCTATTGAACGCCAGGAGTTGAGACACAATAGATTTTCTTCAAGCGCCCTTATTATTGTCGGTCAAAGGGTCAATTTTCAGCATATAACGTCAAACTGTAAGGACATGCCCTTTTACATGACATGGCTATAGGGGGGTTAGGTTAGATAGAAACACCGAAATACGGATTGAAACACCCAGACCATTACAAACGAACATGTTCATGCACACAAAGTTGTGCACTGCCGGGGATCGAACCCGTACCCTTGGTGTAGAAGCCGAGTTCAACCATTACACCAAATAGGTCGTCACCCATTCAGTCATTGAAGTCTCGAAAGTGTTTTTCTGTTTCGATGCAACTGAAGCATACCGGCCTTTAGAGTGCCCTGAATCCGGCCCTGCGCCAGAATCGCCTCCCATATATAATTCAGGGCATCCGTGCGTTTCGGACGCAATCAGTTTGTGAATAATTGATCCGGCCGGACGCGATGATTGTGCCCGGAGATTGCGAGAAGATTTCCGATCCGGCCTGTGGATTTATGGCGTCATCGTTATTGACAGTGGCGTTGAGAAAAAAATTAGATCAGCGAACGTGGATGTTAATCAGAGGTTTGTGATGTCCGAATGAGCAGTATGAACTGGCTAGTATTCTGTTTTAATATGTATGCAAACAAATATTTGTGTGCCTAAGGATGTCTGGATTTGTACCTATATGTATCATCATCATCAGCTTGTTAATCGGCCCCACTGAGGGGCACGAATCCCATAAAAGGTATATAGGCCTTAGTGTGGATTGGCCGACTTCACGCTCAACCTTTGAATCTCTTTGTAGGCGTGCGCAGGTTTCCTCTAATGTTCTCCTTCACCGTAAGAGCGTCCGATATTACATTGAAATATATAATTTATATTAATAATATATATAGTTTAGATAAACAATAAACTAAATACATCTAGTTTCAATCACAATAAAGCACAATCTCACTCAAAAAGTGAGATTGTGGCAAAAGTCAGCCCATGACGTCAATTAGGCAGAATTTTTATTCATAATCACGTCGCTCATTCAATAGTATATATATATATGGCATATCACATAATGACATGGTAGTGTGCTCGTGCTTTTAATTTGTACTTTTTCTATGAATAAGGTCAAAATTTAAAGGAATAATTTTACGTTCTGAATATAACAATAACTGCACGTATGTGTCATGGGGTCGAACCTTTTTTGGTTGACATTTCTTCGTGATTGTGCGTCTAGTTAGTGTATTGTTGTTCTCAGCTTATTCAATGTAGCGAGTACTAGCATCGATTTACTATGTAGAGTACAAAAGTAAGCCAAACTTTCACTCATCGCTGATTGGCCTATGACCTTAGTCTCGCGGATCCGCGCATTATAACATCTTTTTCCTTTCACTGGCTGTACGGTTCCATGGTGTAATGGTTAGCACTCTGGACTTTGAATCCAGCGATCCGAGTTCAAATCTCGGTGGAACCTGTCTTTTTTAATCGTAAAATAAGTATTTAAGCCTTAATATTATTACTATCGGGATTTCATATTCCTAGTATTAAATCGACTTAGAGAGCACTTACTAATTGTTTTAAGTACTGTATTATAATTAAATTATGTTTTCATCAGAAAATGTAGTTTTGATGTTCGAGTTTATATGTTTGTTTATTTTTACCAGTACAAAAAAAGTATGATAAGCTGACTTCAAGACAATGCATAAAAGTTAACTATTAAAACTATCACGTTCAGTTAAACAATGTTTCGCCTTATTTTATATTATTTTTATATTTGGTCCCAAATTCCCTAACGATAACACAGGCACGATAGGGTTAGGATAGGACAACCTAAAAACTCTGACACATTTCTACTTCTAGAAATGTAATGAATTCAAGGGGATGTCTGAATTAAACTAAGTCATTCAGGTTCTTAATTGTAATTTTGTTATGAAAAAGTAGATAAAAAAACCATTGGTAACTATGAGATTAGAGCGTGTAACCAAGTGAGCGTGTAGTTTAAGTACTATTAAGTAACAATTTTTTATAGTTGGCAAAGAATTTTTGAATTACGGGAATATGTTAGAGAAAAGAAAATTGTGCCTCGATTTTTCCTTAAAATTTTCTTCTTACCCTTACCAAAATATTTATAGGTTAGGTTATATTTATATTTATAGGTATATATGTTGTATAAAAATCAGGTTCCACCGAGATTTGAACTCGGATCGCTGGATTCAAAGTCCAGAGTGCTCACCATTACACCATGGAACCACACAGTAAGTTTTCCAAAACTGCAGACGATTCTGTTTTTCATAATAAAGTATTGTTTGGTCAGCTGTGATTTATAACGTCTGCGTCATCAGTTTGAAATTCTGTATTTGTATTTCACAGAGAAGAGCTAAGGAAGTAATTGTATAACCTTTAAACCCTTTATCCGCCGCCGACGGAAAGGTATATCCAATGAAAACGACCTGATAACCACTTAATCGCCATTCCGGACACAATAGAAAATAAATTGTGTATGTTGGATACACCCTTAAGCGGCGGTTAATGGTTAAGCATCCGTCGTCTCGGGTGACGAGTGCAGGGTGATATTGACAAGAATAATTATCTCCTTTACCTTCTTATCGGCACTCTGTAACAATGATATGAAAAGGTTAAAAGAGTGACTATCGAGTTTCTGGCCGGCTCTTCTCGAAGTTCCTACTTATTCCGAACCCGGCGGTTTAGTCCAACTTTCAAAATAGTTGGACCACAGCAACTTTTCTGTGGTTGAATCTTTCGTGGAACAAACGACTGTGGACAAAACATTTCAGACTCTTTTACAACTGAAATAAGAACATATTTCAGTAAACTAAAATCATCCAAGAGCATCCAACACACGCAATAACCAAAAACTGTAACCGTAAAACCGCGTCACCGCGACATCAAAGTACCAATACATCACAAACCTACACGCGCAACCGCAAAACCAATCAGTAGTGCTTTTTTACGTATATATTTTTATATCAATCCGCCCAATAACGCCCGTGGTGATAATCCGGAGCGGCCAATTTCATCATCATATCACTTTCCGAAGCCATCACGGCGCCGCGACGCCGCCTTCAAATATATTCAAATTGCACCGTGTCCCTACCGCAATTCTGTCACACCTGCTTTATAAGGAAATCGGGCCAAAACCCACCTTAAAATGGCACAGCAAAGGTGCATTTCCAACGCCACATCCAGCTCTCAATTCCGAACTTAAATGATTATGGATAGAAATTCTTATTCCTTTCAAAATAACATCGGTTTCCTCTTAGCAGAGGTTCACTTGCTTTCGTTTGGAGCTTTGAAGAAAACTGAACTCTAACTTTAACAGCTACAGCTGAAAGTTGTCAAGCATAGAACTGGGAATAACATCTTAAAGGGGTGAACGGAATGGTATGAAATGTCTACAGTCTTTGTCTGAAGGCGCTAAAAGCCAACCGACGTGAGTTTGTCAAAGAAATACTCGCTGAATAGAAAAAATTGTCTCTGATACCTTTAAATTGTGAATGGAGAAGCTTTTTGCTTAAAATATACTTGTGACATATTATCAATACAAAATAGTTCATGGTAATATTAAAATACGCATTACTTACTCCTGGAGGGGTTGATTTATAAATATATATCGACCCACCCCGACTACGCACGGATGCAATGCTGATACTAAACCTACTAAGAAAACTATGAACGTTGTATTACAAATAATTTTATAGCATAGTTGTATTTAAAATCATTATTTTCATAAATTTCCTAGGGTTCACCCTGCGTTTGCAATGTAAACGGTTTTTTTATTTACATCACAATATTAGAAACCTCAAAATAACAGTATTTTTTTGTTTTATCCTTTTAAATCATCTATTTATTAAAATAAAAACACCAAAATCCGTTGCGTGTTTTATATATTTTCATTCTTAAGCAATTCCCTTAAAGTATGCGAACTAGTCGTCGTAGTCACTACATAATTTAAAATATACAAGCTCTTAGGTGTTATTCTGAAATCAGATACTTAAAAAAATATTCCAATAAAGACCTTTGTAGATTAATAAAAAATAAGTGCAATCTTCAACAGCTATAGAAACGTATAACTCGAAAATAAAGAGTGAAAAGGTTAATTCTTTCACCCCACTGCCTTTTGTAAAACGGGAAGCATATTGACAATAAATATCGGCTCCATTCCGCCCCAACAAATCAACTTACACGGATCTCGCTCGAATATTTAAAAAACCCGTCACGACAACAAGACGAACTGTCTTGGGAGCACTCCGCGAAGAAGCCATTTTGTATTTAACGTCGCAAGTGGCGCTAGTAGTCGTACAAAAGCAAGTTAGCCAGAACAAAAACTGTTAGTTCCGCGCTCCGCCGTGTGCAGACAGAAGTTTGCGCGGGAATTTACATAAAGATGGCATGGTTTGAGTTTGAACGGCATCAGAATTGAGTTAAGAGAGGCGGGGACACTTTAAAACTTAAGTTGAGACGTCGAATCCGTTTAGAGTTTTTGGGAGTTTTCAAAACGTTTAGTGATGGGAAAGGGTAAAAATGATATTATACCTAAGAGAGCCTGTGTGGGTACTTAAATCTCGTTTATTTCTTACACATCCACAATTTTGATTACAAACAACAACAAGGTAGCTTTGATAGGTTTGACATCAGATTTGGTTTATGTTCAATGATCTGTCAGTCAGTGTGATAACTCAATAAATAAGAATCGATAGAAAATTTTAAAGGCGAGCCGCTTTTTTCGGTAACTTACAAAAATACAGGAACAAATAAAAATAGGAACTTGTGACAAATAAAGTTTGGTCTGAATCCCAATACCAGGTTTTATTTAAAACTCTATCCTTTATCGACAACTTTCCTGACTGTCGCCTCTCTACCTCACTAGAGTCGTCCAAGTTGCGTATCGAGTTACACGTCTAGGACCAATCGCATCAACGTTCCTCTGAAACCATTATAATATCCGTTGCCCAGACACTCGTAATCTCGATATTTACATAATGGCACTCCTGAGTCGGGATACTGTATCGGTCGGCGGGTGTCGATTTTGGTTAATAAACTGAATTAGAGACGTAGACGCAATTGGATTTGACTTCTTAATCACGTTATATTGTATTTTAATACTTAAATTATTTGTAAATATTACTATGAGTCACTGATATTCTAATATCAGTATAAATAATTTGTAATTTATGGACTTTACCTTACCTTTAAACCGTGCCTTTTTATACTAGAATCTCCTCGCTTAGGAACCGGGCATTACTTATAAAATAGTATGATGAATGAAAGAGCGTTGTGTTTTATCCCTAATCTGATTCTAAGGGCAAACGTGGAAAGAGTAGTGAAGCATGTGGTCTTAATTTGATTGTTGATAGAGATCAATCAAGTCAAAGGATCTGCTTAGGGCAAAGAATTCGCACTTGAATTGTAGTAAAGCGAAGTCGACCAACTTTCCAGGTTGATATCGAAAATTAAAATATATTATTTCCTCATACAGGATTACATTTCATAGTTTATTTGTAATGTATAAATGTGTATATATATATAAATTAAAGTATACTCATAAAATGACAGATAAATTTAGAGGAGCACGCAAGCTAAAGCGTTACAAAGCTTTGTTTTAATGGCAAACATTTTCAATGAAATGTAAAGTTCATTATCCTCGATCGATTAACTCATCGTCCAAACATCTTTAGACTTTAGAAAGTACTTTCGGATCACCACCCTCACGGATTCCATGATCTCCGAAGATCCGGATCTCTCCATTTGATTTGCGACACCGCCCCGTCACGTTTCCACCGCGACGACTCACTTATATCAATTTAATCGTTCAATTGAAATTCAAACGGCGCTTCTGCGAATCAATTACGCCCCCCGCATTCAAATAACGCCCCCCCTGATAGAATTGTTATTGAAGAATGAGAAATGTGCGTGTGACAGAATGTGAGCCAATACGTCGACGCTCACGTGACACCAACGTGTAATTCCATTGCGTGGTTTTTTTTTCGCATACGAAAATTCTGTCGAGATGGATTGGAATATTGAGTATACCAGTTCTTTATTTAAAATTTGGAGTTAGCTAATACTACATTTAAAATTTCAATTATGCACGTTTTTATTAGGGTTCCGCAGCCAAATGGCAGAAATGGAACCCTTATAAATTTGTCATGTGCCTGTATGTCTGTCCGTATGTCACGTCTGTCCACGTTACGGAAAAAGGCAAGATGGCAGATGGCCGATGGATGAGTGAGTACTAGGTGACTAATTACTAACTAAACTATTGAAGAAATGAAAAATTATTACATCTTAATTTTAAGCCACCATTTCAAATTTGATGAAACTATTAGATAAGAGTATAGAAATAATAAATATACAAAACGTAGTATCGCAAAATAAATGCCCTCATAATAAGCCACGACTCATGGCTCCGTATGAAATGTGATTACTGTGGTAAAAAAATACTCAATCGTTCACCATTTTATTGTAGCAGTAAAAACGACAAACCCTGTATATTTACGAGTAGCAATTCGATGCTAAGTGATAGAATGATAAAATGCTTCCCGCGGCGTCACAGCACTAAATGTATGAATCGATGTTCGAACATTATTGCTAGGTTTACGGGCTTGGGTGTGTTTGGAACGGTACTAATGATATAAGTTATAATACGATCCATGTCGAATATTATCATCATATTATTTTTATTACTAGGTATTAGACTCGATACTGAGTCGTCTAGGTAGGTACCACCGCAATGCCAGATATTGTCCCGTGAAACGGGAGTGTTAAGCACTTTTGTGTTTCGGGATGAGGGTACAGTAGCTAGTGAAATAACCAGGTTGGAGACCTAATATCTGTTGTCTTGTGTGACGGGCCAAGATAGTATGTGACGGAAAAATAATGACTTCCTGCTACTTATTAAAAATTTCCATCAAAAACTTTTCTGTTATGATCAGGCGTATCACTTACCACCAGCTGAGCGAGCTGACCGTCCCGTTGTCGTGACGAAAACACTTTCAAGTCGCATACAGTATGCAGATGGACACAGGGGACACGAAAGTAGGTGCTCCATGGATTGACTGTTAAGTTAAGCCATGAATGATCAAGATAGCCCCATTACCATATACGAAAGTATAGTGAAAAAAACTATATATATTTTTAAATAAATATCCATCGATATTCACACAGCGGCATCTAGCCCCAAACAAAGCATAAGCCCACAGACATCAGAATATACATTAGACTGGACAAGCCGCCAAGTTTATAGGCAGTCCCAGTGTCGCAATTTCTTTTCGGTTCTTACCTGTGAAAAGTTATTATATTTTTGGTAATTTACTCATTCATTGCGATGATGGCATGTTACAACTGCACAGGATGGCATTTGGAAAAAAAAGGTAATTTCTTCTAATATTCGTGCGTCTTGACTCGTCTCACAGAGCGTAAACTGGTAGCCAGTGTATGCTCGTTGAGCTTATAGTTGTCGCACTTTAAACGCGGCTTGCCCCATCTCCTGTATTGGGAAATGTTTGCATAAGCCTGTTATATGGATAGTAAACAACGGATAAACTACTTATATACTTTTTTTGTAAATTCATACATAATACATAAAACCAGCCAATACGAACAGACATATCATGAACACAAATGTTTGTACTGCGCGGGGATCGAACCCGGAACCCGTGGTGTAGTAGCTCACGGCTCGACCATAACACCAGATAGGTCGTCGTATAAACTTAATAAGAAACAATTGTAGAAACTCTAACAAAAAAATGCAGCGTTCGGAAAGTCCTTCTACATTTCCCAATGTTTTTTAAAACCCCAATGCAAATATACCTTTTTATGACACAAAATACAGATAATATTATATTCATAGCGGCATCAAATAACACTCTGGAGAATCAGGTACGGAGTTATGCAAAGAGGTTGGTCATCACAGTAGAAGGGCCGGTGGGTAGTCAATATTTTACGCGACGCGAGACGTAGCTGTAAAATCAATCATTCTGTGAGCCCTTCGCGTATNTAGGATTTAAAATGTTTTTGAAATTAAATTTAAATACTTCGAATCTAATATTGCAGTCCAGTGTCATTTTCTATCCTGGCAGATTCGGATTAGATTTCCTAAGACAACCGGATTCGGCCGAATCGATAAGACCCAATATTGCTTTCATTCAAACATAAACCTTTAATTAGGTGTAAAATAAAATTGATACTCATATACGAAATCAGCTTTGATTTGGAAAAAAATATCAGATAACTCTTATTGCTATATACGCATTTTATGTACATATATTTTATTTTATAGTTCCGAGTTGATATTAATCGGACGACAATTTAAATCTAACGGCAAGGGAGGAAGGAATCATCTACGTTGTAGTTTTTACAGAGTTTTGTCAACTATATTACTATTCATATAAATCAATAAAAGACTATTAGTTTATACCTTGTCGTAGACAATTATTGTTTGATAGACAACTAGTTGGTCGCTAGTGGAGGCTGGGTGAGGAAAACGGGGGACCGGAATATCTGGCGCAAGATGGCGAGGGGACCAATGTACCCATTTAGTGTTATGGTTCCAGGTTCGATCCCCGGGCAATTCTTACATTTGTGTGTATGAAAACGTCTGTTTTTACGGCCTGGGTGTTTTCTATGTGTAATATGTATGGATATTTACAAAAAAAATGTATATAAGTATGTTTAACAGTTGTTTTAACTAGGGGCTAGACGGAGCTGTGTGAATGTCGGTGGATATTTATTTATTTATTATTATTTGTTCTTTACACCTTTTCAAAACAATCAAATGATACTGTGCGCAACATACCCAAGGCTTAAAGGAGTCCTTATAAAATATTTAAAGTCCAAGGCCTCTAGTCCTATTGATTACGGCAGGACGAAAAAACATTGTTAGATTTGGAGGAAAGCGGGAAAGAGCTGGTCCCTAAGGACCGTGGTGGACGCTAAACGCTTGTTATCACGCAGCACAGGAACGTACTCAGTACAATCATTCTGCAAAACAAGTGCAAAAGTAGCTTGAATGTTGTGACCATGTTGCTACTTTTCTAGTAGATAAATAATGTTATTATGAAAAATACTACTTTTAACAAAATAAATCGCGTAAATGATAAACTGACTACAGTATAAAAAAGACTTCCGTCTGTCTGTCCTCTTAGATCTTTAAATCTACGTTGCCGGCCTTTGAAGTGGGAATACGTCCCCACCGAGGGGCACGAGCCTACCCGTATAGGGTGATTAGGCCTTAGTTGTCCACGCGGGCCCAGTGCGGATTGGACGACTTCGCACACGACCTTCGAATCTCTTCGCAGGCGTGCATGAAGGTTTCCTCACGATGTTTTCCTTCACCGTAAGAGCGTCGGATAACGTACATATATTTTCGAAAATTCGAAAACACATTGGTACGTGTCGGGATTTGAACCTCAGTCCTACCGGTAGGAAGGCGACAGTCCACACCATTGAGCCACCGACGCTCAACTCTACGTACTGGAATATAATGCGGTTTTTTTAACGATTTCCCCTAACTTTAAATTCTACCTAAAATCAAGGAGAAAGATCAAAATATTGTACTAATTAATCCTACATCTTGAAAAAGACTATAGAAAGTTCACAATCTCTTCCTCTTAGGGAAAACTTACCATCATTTCGACATTCTCTATATTAAATATATTAAATATCAGCATTGCACCCGTGTAAAACCGGGGCGGGCCGTTAGTTTCGTGTCAATTAGTGATGCTGAGCGTCGGTGGCTCATTGGTGTGGACCGTTACTTTCCTTTCTAGTGGGTGCAGGTTTAAATCCCGCCACGTACCAATGTATATTCGAAATTTCTAAATTATGCGTACGTTTAGCTAACGCTATTACTGTGAAGGAAAACATCGTGAAGAAACCTGCGCACGCCTGCGAAGAAACTGAGGCATATACACCCTTCACGGGTGGGCTCGTGCCTCTCGGTAAGGACATTTAATGAGCTAATGATAAAGAGTGATGATGAAACATTTATGTTTTCTTAACAGTAAAATATGTATTCTAAAATAATGTACATAAAATATACTAATATGTATTATAAACACATTGCGTTTGACCTTTAAACAATAAACATTATATGACGTCATTACTCTAGATAAGACGTCTATTGAAAATGAATTCACTTGTTTAAACAAGGATTTTGTGTTGCCGGTTTGGTTAGACACTTTACAAGCATAATAATAATCGGTTCCATGGTGTAATGGTGAGCACTCTGGACTTTGAATCCAGCGATCCGAGTTCAAATCTCGGTGGAACCTGAGTTTTTTATGCGATACCAAAGGGCACAGAACAGATAAGGCTCTTTACCTATTGAACGCCAGGAGTTGAGACACAATAGATTTTCTTCATCAGGCGCCCTTATTATTGTCGGTCAAAGGGTCAATTTTCAGCATATAACGTCAAACTGTAAGGACATGCCCTTTTACATGACATGGCTATAGGGGGGTTAGGTTAGATAGAAACACCGAAATACGGATTGAAACACCCAGACCATTACAAACGAACATGTTCATGCACACAAAGTTGTGCACTGCCCGGGGATCGAACCCGGTACCCTTGGTGTAGAAGCCGACGTCTCAACCATTACACCAAATAGGTCGTCAACCCATTCAGTCATTGAAGTCTCGACAAGTGTTTTCTGTTGTCGATCGAACTGAAGCAACTACCGGCCTTTAAGAGTGCCCTGAATCCGGCCCTGCCGCCAGAATCGCCTCCCATATATAATTCAGGGGCATCCGCGTGCGTTTCGGACGCAATCAGTATTGTGAATAATTGATCCGGCCCGGACGCGATGATTGTCCGCCCCGCGAGATTGCGAGAAGATTTCCGAGTCCGGCCCTGTGGATTTATGGCGTCATCGTTATTGACAGTGGCGTTGAGAAAAAAATGAGATCAGCGAAGGGTGGATGTTAATCAGAGGGTTTGTGATGTCCGAATGAGCAGTATGAACTGGCTAGTATTCTGTTTTAATATGTATGCAAACAAATATTTGTGTGCCTAAGGATGTCTGGGTTTGTACCTATATGTATCATCATCATCAACTTGTGAATCGGCCCCACTGAGGGGCACGAGTCCCATAAAAGGTATATAGGCCTTAGTGTGGATTGGCCGACTTCACGCTCAACCTTTGAATCTCTTTGTAGGCGTGCGCAGGTTTCCTCTAATGTTCTCCTTCACCGTAAGAGCGTCAGATATTACATTTAAATGTATAATTTATAGTTTTAGATAAACAATAAACTAAATACATCCAGTTACAATCACAATAAAGCACAATCACACTCAAAAAGTGAGATTGTGCCAAAAGTCAGCCCATGACGTCAATTAGGCAGAATTTTTATTCATAATCACATCGCTCATTCAATAGTATATATATATATATATATATATATATATAGATCACATAATGACATAGTTTTAATTTCGTACTTTTTCTATGACGCGTTAAGCTCAAAGCTTCGTGATCGTGCGTCTAGTTAGTGTATTGTTGTTCTCAGCTTATATTCAATTGTAGCGAGTACTAGCATCGATTTACTATGTAGAGTACAAAAGTAAGCCAAACTTTCACTCATCGCTGATTGGCCTATGACCTTAGTCTGGCGGATCCGCGCATTATAACATCTTTTTCCTTTCACTGGCTGTACGGTTCCATGGTGTAATGGTTAGCACTCTGGACTTTGAATCCAGCGATCCGAGTTCAAATCTCGGTGGAACCTGTCTTTTTTAGTCGTAAATAAGTATTTAAGCCTTAATATTATTACTATCGGGATTTCATATTCCTAGTATTAAATCGACTTTACGAGAGCACTTACTAATTGTTATTAAGTACTGTATTATAATTAAATTATGTTTCATCAGAAAATGTAGTTTTTATGTCCGAGTTTATATGTTTGTTTATTTTTACCAGTACAAAAAAAGTATGATAAGCTGACTTCAAGACAATGCATAACAGTTAACTATTAAAACTATCACGTTCAGTTAAACAATGTTTCGCCTTATTTTATATTATTTTTATATTTGGTCCCAAATTCCCTAACGATAACACAGGCACGATAGGGTTAGGATAGGACAACCTAAAAACTCTGACACATTTCTACTTCTAGAAATGTAATGAATTCAAGGGGATGTCTGAATTAAACTAAGTCATTCAGCTTCTTAATTGTAATTTTGTTATGAAAAAGTAGATAAAAAAACCATTGGTAACTATGAGATTAGAGCGTGTAACCAAGTGAGCGTGTAGTTTAAGTACTATTAAGTAACAATTTTTTATAGTTGGCAAAGAATTTTTGAATTACGGGGAATATGTTAGAGAAAAGAAAATTGTGCCTCGATTTTTCCTTAAAATTTTCTTCTTACCCTTACCAAAATATTTATAGGTTAGGTTATATTTATATTTATAGGTATATATGTTGTATAAAAATCAGGTTCCACCGAGATTTGAACTCGGATCGCTGGATTCAAAGTCCAGAGTGCTCACCATTACACCATGGAACCACACAGTAAGTTTTCCAAAACTGCAGACGATTATGTTTTTCATAATAAAGTATTGTTTGGTCAGCTGTGATTTATAACGTCTGCGTCATCAGTTTGAAATTCTGTATTTGTATTTCACAGAGAAGAGCTAAGGAAGTAATTGTATAACCTTTAAACCCTTTATCCGCCGAAAGGTATATCCAATAAAAACGACCTGATAACCACTTAATCGCCATTCCGGACACAATAGAAAATAAATTGTGTATGTTGGATACACCCTTAAGCGGCGGTTAAAGGTTAAGCATCCGTCGTCTCGGGTGACGAGTGCAGGGTGATATTGACAAGAATAATTATCTCCTTTACCTTCTTATCGGCACTCTGTAACAATGATATGAAAAGGTTAAAAGAGTGACTATCGAGTTTCTGGCCGGCTCTTCTCGAAGTTCCTACTTATTCCGAACCCGGCGGTTTAGTCCAACTTTCAAAATAGTTGGACCACAGCAACTTTTCTGTGGTTGAATCTTCCGTGGAACAAACGACTGTGGACAAAACATTTCAGACTCTTTTACAACTGAAATAAGAACATATTTCAGTAAACTAAAATCATCCAAGAGCATCCAACACACGCAATAACCAAAAACTGTAACCGTAAAACCGCGTCACCGCGACATCAAAGTACCAATACATCACAAACCTACACGCGCAACCGCAAAACCAATCAGTAGTGCTTTTTTACGTATATATTTTTATATCAATCCGCCCAATAACGCCCGTGGTGATAATCCGGAGCGGCCAATTTCATCATCATATCACTTTCCGAAGCCATCACGGCGCCGCGACGCCGCCTTCAAATATATTCAAATTGCACCGTGTCCCTACCGCAATTCTGTCACACCTGCTTTATAAGGAAATCGGGCCAAAACCCACCTTAAAATGGCACAGCAAAGGTGCATTTCCAACGCCACATCCAGCTCTCAATTCCGAACTTAAATGATTATGGATAGAAATTCTTATTCCTTTCAAAATAACATCGGTTTCCTCTTAGCAGAGGTTCACTTGCTTTCGTTTGGAGCTTTCAAGAAAACTGAACTCTAACTTTAACAGCTACAGCTGAAAGTTGTCAAGCATAGAACTGGGAATAACATCTTAAAGGGGTGAACGGAATGGTATGAAATGTCTACAGTCTTTGTCTGAAGGCGCTAAAAGCCAACCGACGTGAGTTTGTCAAAGAAATACTCGCTGAATAGAAAAGAATTGTCTTTGATACCTTTAAATTGTGAATGGAGAAGCTTTTTGCTTAAAATATACTTGTGACATTATCAATACAAAATAGTTCATGTAATATTAAATACGCAATTACTTACTCCTGGAGAGGGTTGATTTATAAACATAATATCGACCCACCCCGACTACGCACGGATGCAATGCTGATACTATACACTAAACTACTACTCCTATTAACAGAAAACTATGAACGTTGTATTACAAATAATTTGATATGTAGCATAGTTGTATTTAAAATCATTATTTTCATAAATTTCCTAGGGTTCACCCTGCGTTTGCAATGTAAACGGTTTTTTTTATTTACACAAATAAGAAACCCAAAATAACAGTATTGTTCCTGTTATTTTATCCTTTTAAATCACTCTATTTATTAAAATAAAAACGCACCAAAATCCGTTGCGTGTTTTTATATATTTTCATTCTTATGCGAATTGCATAAGAATGAAAATATATAAAAACAAGTACAACAACAAACAACCTTAAAGTATGCGAACTAGTCGTCGTAGTCACTACATAATTTAAAAATATACAAGCTCTTTAGGTGTTATTCTGAAATCAGATACTTAAAAACAATAAATAATCCAATAAAAGACCTTTGTAGATTAATAAAAAGTAATGAGTGCAATCTTCAACAGCTATAGAAACGTATAACTCGAAAATAAAGAGTGAAAAGGTTAATTCTTTCACCCCACTGCCTTTTGTAAAACGGGAAGCATATTGACAATAAATATCGGCTCCATTCCGCCCCAACAAATCAACTTACACGGATCTCGCTCGAATATTTAAAAAACCCGTCACGACAACAAGACGAACTGTCTTGGGAGCACTCCGCGAAGAAGCCATTTTGTATTTAACGTCGCAAGTGGCGCTAGTAGTCGTACAAAAGCAAGTTAGCCAGAACAAAAACTGTTAGTTCCGCGCTCCGCCGTGTGCAGACAGAAGTTTGCGCGGGAATTTACATAAAGATGGCGGCATGGTTTGAGTTTGAACGGCATCAGAATTGAGTTAAAGAGGCGGGGACACTTTAAAACTTAAGTTGAGACGTCGAATCCGTTTAGAGTTTTTGGGAGTTTTCAAAACGTTTAGTGATGGGAAAGGGTAAAAATGATATTATACTTAAGAGAGCCTGTGTGGGTACTTAAATCTCGTTTATTTCTTACACATCCACAATTTTGATTACAAACAACAAGGTAGCTTTGATAGGTTTGACATCAGATTTGGTTTATTGTTCAATGATCTGTCAGTCAGTGTGATAACTCAATAATAAGAATCGATAGAAATTTTAAAGGCGAGCCGCTTTTTTCGGTAACTTACAAAAAATACAGGAACAAATAAAAATAGGAACTTGTGACAAAGTAAAGTTTGGTCTGAATCCCAATACCAGGTTTTATTTAAAACATCTATCCTTTATCGACAACTTTCCTGACTGTCGCCTCTCTACCTCACTAGAGTCGTCCAAGTTGCGTATCGAGTTACACGTCTAGGACCAATCGCATCAACGTTCCTCTGAAACCATTATAATATCCGTTGCCCAGACACTCGTAATCTCGATATTTACATAATGGCACTCCTGAGTCGGGATACTGTATCGGTCGGCGGTGTCGATTTTGGTTAATAAACTGAATTAGAGACGTAGACGCAATTGGATTTGACTTCTTAATCACGTTATATTGTATTTAATACTTAAATTATTTGAAAATATTACTATGAGTCACTGATATTCTAATATCAGTATAAATAATTTGTAATTTATGGACTTTACCTTACCTTTAAACCGTGCCTTTTTATACTAGAATCTCCTCGCTTAGGAACCGGGCATTACTTATAAAATAGTATGATGAATGAAAGAGCGTTGTGTTTTATCCCTAATCTGGTTCTTAGGGCAAACGTGGAAACAGTATTGAAACAGATGGTCTCAATTTGATTGTTGATAGAGATCAATCAAGTCAAAGGATCTGCTTAGGGCAAAGAATTCGCACTTGAATTGTAGTAAAGCGAAGTCGACCAACTTTCCAGGTTGATATCGAAAATTAAAATATATTATTTCCTCATACAGGATTACATTTCATAGTTTATTTGTGAAATATAAATGTATATACATATATAAATTAAAGTATACTCATAAAATGACAGATAAATTTAGAGGAGCACGCAAGCTAAAGCGTTACAAAGCTTTGTTTTAATGGCAAACATTTTCAATGAAATGTAAAGTTCATTATCCTCGATCGATTAACTCATCGTCCAAACATCTTAAGACTTTAGAAAGTACTTTCGGATCACCACCCTCACGGATTCCATGATCTCCGAAGATCCGGATCTCTCCATTTGATTTGCGACACCGCCCCGTCACGTTTCCACCGCGACGACTCACTTATATCAATTTAATCGTTCAATTGAAATTCAAACGGCGCTTCTGCGAATCAATTACGCCCCCCGCATTCAAATAACGCCCCCCCCTGATAGAATTGTTATTGAAGAATGAGAAATGTGCGTGTGACAGAATGTGAGCCAATACGTCGACGCTCACGTGACACCAACGTGTAATTCCATTGCGTGGTTTTTTTTTCGCATACGAAAATTCTGTCGAGATGGATTGGAATATTGAGTATACCAGTTCTTTATTTAAAATTTGGAGTTAGCTAATACTACATTTAAAATTTCAATTATGCACGTTTTTATTAGGGTTCCGCAGCCAAATGGCAGAAATGGAACCCTTATAAATTTGTCATGTCTGCCTGTTGTCTGTCCGTATGTCACGTCACGTCCGTGTTTCCACGTTACGGAAAAAAGGCAAGATGGCAGATGGCCGATGGATGAGTGAGTACTAGGTGACTAATTACTAACTAAACTATTGAAGAAATGAAAAATTATTACATCTTTATTTCAAGCCACCATTTCAGGTTTGATGAAACTATCAGAAAAGAGTATAGAAATAATAAATATACAAAACGTAGTATCGCAAAATAAATGCCCTCATAATAAGCCACGACTCATGGCTCCGTATGAAATGTGATTACTGTGGAAAAAAAAAATACTCAATCGTTCACCATTTTATTGTAGCAGTAAAAACGACAAACCCTGTATATTTACGAGTAGCAATTCGATGCTAAGTGATAGAATGATAAAATGCTTCCCGCGGCGTCACAGCACTAAATGTATGAATCGATGTTCGAACATTATTGCTAGGTTTACGGGCTTGGGTGTGTTTGGAACGGTACTAATGATATAAGTTATAATACGATCCATGTCGAATATTATCATCATATTATTTTTATTACTAGGTATTAGACTCGATACTGAGTCGTCTAGGTAGGTACCACCGCAATGCCAGATATTGTCCCGTGAAACGGGAGTGTTAAGCACTTTTGTGTTTCGGGATGAGGGTACAGTAGCTAGTGAAATAACCAGGTTGGAGACCTAATATCTGTTGTCTTGTGTGACGGGCCAAGAGTAGTATTGACGGAAAATAATGACTTCCTGCTACTTATTAAAAATTTCCATCAAAAACTTTTCTGTTATGATCAGGCGTATCACTTACCACCAGCTGAGCGAGCTGACCGTCCCGTTGTCGTGACGAAAACACTTTCAAGTCGCATACAGTATGCAGATGGACACAGGGGACACGAAAGTAGGTGCTCCATGGATTGACTGTTAAGTTAAGCCATGAATGATCAAGATAGCCCCATTACCATATACGAAAGTATAGTGAAAAAAACTATATATATTTTTAAATAAATATCCATCGATATTCACACAGCGGCATCTAGCCCCAAACAAAGCATAAGCCCACAGACATCAGAATATACATTAGACTGGACAAGCCGCCAAGTTTATAGGCAGTCCCAGTGTCGCAATTTCTTTTCGGTTCTTACCTGTGAAAAGTTATTATATTTCTTGGTAAATTTACTGATTCATTGCGATGATGGCATGTTACAACTGCACAGGATGGCATTTGGAAAAAAAACGGTAATTTCTTCTAATATTCGTGCGTCTTGACTCGTCTCACAGAGCGTAAACTGGTAGCCAGTGTATGCTCGTTGAGCTTACAGTTGTCGCACTTTAAACGCGGCTTGCCCCATCTCCTGTATTGGGAAATCTTGCATAAGCCTGTTATATGGATAGTAAACAACGGATAAACTACTTATATACTTTTTTTGTAAATTCATACATAATATACATAAAAACACCCAGCCAATACGAACAGACATATCATGAACACAAATGTTTGTACTGCGCGGGGATCGAACCCGGAACCCGTGGTGTAGTAGCTCACGGCTCGACCATAACACCAGATAGGTCGTCGTATAAACTTAATAAGAAACAATTGTAGAAACTCTAACAAAAAAATGCAGCGTTCGGAAAGTCCTTCTACATTTCCCAATGTTTTTTAAAACCCCAATGCAAATATACCTTTTTATGACACAAAATACAGATAATATTATATTCATAGCGGCATCAAATAACACTCTGGAGAATCAGGTACGGAGTTATGCAAAGAGGTTGGTCATCACAGTAGAAGGGCCGGTGGGGTAGTCAATATTTTACGCGACGCGAGACGTAGCTGTAAAATCAATCATTCTCGTGAGCCCTTCGCGTATATGTAAGTAGAAAAGTTTTATGAGGTTTTTTGTAATTTGTATGAACGTATACTTGAACGTATACTTTTTCGTAGCTTTCTGGTTTTACTTGGAATATAGCATTAGTCGCAAAATGTTTTGATTACTCGAGTGTTCGTGCCAGAAACATATCTGTAAGTTATCATACATACAAATCAATAAATTAAATTGTTGCTGTCTAAAGAGGTTTTAAAGATACCTAAATACAGATATTAATGATACTCTGATTAATTTTTCAACCATCGGTGATTCCCGGATTGTTTTGATGTATAAAATACCAAATCCATTGTGTTTGTTGGATATATCCAAATGCGGCGGTTAAAGGGCTTACATTAAAAACATTTTATAGGAATTCTACAAAATTTTATTTTTGTTATGTTTACGTTATAAAACTTCAAACAAATGTTGTTGAGCATTTTGTTACTGAATGTACCAACTTGCTTGTTATTCACATAGCTCTTTTTTATTATATTTTCCCGAAGCTTATACTAATGTAAAATTTAGGACGATTCACTGATATCGGATGTCAGGCGCAGGAAAGGGTTTTTAGAGAACCGCGTTCGACATTCGAGTTGACGCGGGACAATATTATTGAGAGTAAACTGGCCTAAAACCAACTTTAAGTACTGGACTTTTTTGACAAATTAAATAAACATCTAAGGGCATTATTTCGATTAAGAAAGTACAATTATAATAATAATAACGTATAAAATATACAGTTTATGAGATTTTTTTTTATGATTATACATTATATACCATTTCGAATAGTTTGATAATTTCCAAATGATGGTTTTAATAATCAAAATGGTATACATTAAAAACAATAAACCAACAATGCATGAATAAACTATTTGCCAATTGTTTTCTATAGATTTATGCCATTTAAATGCGACTAACTTGATGGGTTATCTATCACTTTAACAGCAAATAGAAAAGTAAATGTAAATGTCTTTATTTTTTGCTTTACTTTCTACTAACTCCTAAACAGTTTCTACCATACCTGCACTTTTTAAAGGTGTATTAATAATGTATTCAATTATTTATATGAGCTGAGGCAAATTGCCTGCCTTTCGTCAGTTATACATCGCGTTAACGAACAGTTAGGGTAGTGGCTCAATGAGATAAATTATTCAATTTTATTCTTCAAGTAAGCAACGCCCTCTGCCCATTAGCGGGTGCTTATAGGGTTGCCACTTGTACCTTGAAATCTTGGAACTATACGAAAAACAACTCTTCAACTTATAGCGGTTTTTGGGAATAGGACTGTCTCACTTTGTACCAGAAATCCCGGTTTTTTACGTTTAGCCCTTTGACCGCCAGAGACGTTAAGAGGCCTTAAAGCGTCACAAACAATAGATTTTCCATAGTTTCTTGATTCCTAGCGGTCAACAGTTAATCAAACATCAGCCAGTCTAAACTATTTGCAAGTTATCGGTCCATTAGGTCGAAGCAAGTCAAGTGACTTTCGCATCTTCGCTTATCCGATGTCGACTGAAAAATCACGTAAGTAATCTGTAACACCAACAAAAATAAATTTACGGCCATTTGAATCTCTTTGCAGGGTTGCGCAGGTTTCCTCACGATGTATTCCTTCACCATAACAGCGCCGGAAAACGTACATATAATTTAGAAAATTCGAAAATACATTGGTACGTGGCGGGATTTAAACCTGCACCTTTCAGATCCGTAGGCCACAATCACATCAATAAGCCACCGACGCTATAGATACTGAATCTTCCATTTATAAGAAACTAAAGTTTATCAGGCAACCCTTAAATAAAGGGAAACACACGGCGACATTAACCGATCCCGTTAACAGTTACAGGGCATAATTGATCGCGTTTACTTATGGGTATGTGGCACGCGATAATGGCACTTGAATCCAGCAGGTAGAAGTGATTTACGTGTGGCACTTAACCCTTGATGGCTTCAGTACCTTAAATTTATTGTATAGTGAAAAACTTTACAATATTTTTGTCTAACAGACTAGCTGTTGGCCGCAGATGACTTTTTATGGGATTGTTGGCGCAAGTATAGGGAATTTAGTCTAAATGGAACCTATAATAAGAGTGTTGCGGTAGGTATTTTTGGGAGTGAAAAATGCAAAAGAAACATCTATTGCCATAAAATCTGACAGTATACTGTTTTTTAAGCCATTTTTGGAGACTTCTACCTTACCTTGTCGTGCTAACATTGTTAAACGCCTGTTACATTTTACACGGCAAAACGTATCGTGCGGTTGCATTTGCTTAAGCCTAGATAATTTAACCGATGTCATCAGCTCTCATAGTAGAACGCTGATACTTGTTGTATATAGAAAGTCGGACCAAGTTCTATATACTTGAATTATATAGAACTTGGTCCGACGTGCTTGGTACCTACTTTATGCGGCAGACCACGCGTAGTCATAGAAAAATGCTAGTACCTACCTCTGTAAAAAACCGAAGGTCTTCATTTTAAAATAAAGAACCTAGGTCCAGGTTTATAACAATTGAATTTATGTCGATACATTAATTATAACTTCAAGTTCGTGAGAGATTCGCGTGTCTTGCGCCATCTAGCGGGCACTAACGAAGATTTAATGAGGGCGGGTGATTTGGCAGCGGGTGGCCGCCAATTTGCCACATTGATTTGTTGGCAAGCATTTTATTGCCAATTGCAATGTCGTTAGAGTGAAAAAATTATGAGATTGCAATTTGGGGCGGGCGAATGTTGGGTAGTAAATTAATGCTTTAATTAACGGGTTTGCGAATTGCCTAGGTACTCAATAGTACTTTTATATCTGCTCGAATTTAATATTGCAGGAAATGAACAGAATATTCATTAGTTGTTTGTCCGAAGATGGTTGCCGCTAATCAATCGATCGGCTATTTTTAATATTAAAATGAAAAAAATCTAAGAAATTGAAAGAAAAATACCTTAACAAATAGAAAGAGAGAAGAGATACATTCCTATGTATCTATCATCATCCCTATATCTCTCTCATGTTTTTATAATGTAAAGAATAAACACTATGTTTGTTCTTTATGGTAGACATTTTCAAGTTTAAAGTCCCTCCCTCTAAAATGATGTCATTCATTAGAGAATTGAAGGATCCGACATAGCTCGCCAGATTATCATGTTAAAAATGGTAGTTGGCAGGAGCAACGGAGTAACGGCCGTTGGAGAAGACAACATCTGGATTGGAGCCCGCGACAAAACAAGCCTAGAGTAGAACTACCAGGCAGATTGCGGTAAATTTTGACAGCTACAACTAGTGTTGCCAGGTGCGATTTGTTTTAAATCGGGACACGAGGCCAATAAATCGGGATCTGAGGTTGCAGATCGGGACAGGTAACAATAAAAAATGTGGTGTGACGCTGATGACGTGCCATTTTGAATTCGACAGTGATGTAATAAGCAGACGTTATGTAGCGTAAATATATATCCCACCAAAAACATTCTGTAAAAAAATCTAGCCAAGTCTCGATGGAGCTGCTTGATTATCTCTAAAAAGTAATGAAATCAAGACAAAGACGTGCCAAGTCTAAGGTTCCTTACTGCAATTAATTAATTATTATGGTTGATGTTGTGTGGCTTGGCCGTTGAACATTCTTTATACGTTAGTGGCTTTATCAAGCCGCTTCATCCGATTTTTGACATCGGATGAAGCGGCCCACCATTTAATATATATTGTTTAAAGGCGGTATGTCAATCTCTTATAGTTTGGCTGGGCTCTTTTGTTATCTAAGCAGGGTCACCAGGTACTCCAGATCTTCGATTATCAAGTATTATAGTTTTCCCTTTATGTAACATATAAACCCTGACTCTGTACCAAATTTCAGCTCTGGAGTTAATGGAAGTACTAGTTCTATTTTGATGATTTTGTTATCTAAGCAGGGTCACCAGTACTCCAGATCTTCGATTTTTCGAAGTTTTCATAGTTTTCCTTTATGTAGCCATTAAACCCTAACTCTGTACCGAATTTCAGCTTTCTGAGTTAATGGAAGTACTAGTTCTATTTGATGATCATTGAGTGAGTGAGTGAGTGTGTCGAAAATGCGAAACTTTACTTTTCGCTTAACGTCGAACTAAATGACCTACAGACTTGAAATTTTGGATTTAAAGTAAGTTATATATCTTACTAGATGACGAAAATTTCAGCGCTCTGGTATTATCCAAAGGTTCTCAAATCGGGGCCTAAAATGCGGCGAAATGATCCTGTAAAGGATGGTACGGCAGTGTTTGCTTCGCGCTCGACTTGGCGGGGGCACAGCCGTGCCCCCAGATTTTTAATGATACATCTGATTTTCTTCTTTAATAAATCGGGATTTTGCGTCCCGATAGGGACGCATCCTCAAACCCCTGAAAATCGGGACGTCCCGCGCAAATCGGGACACTTGGCAACACTAGCTACAATTTGACCGTAATACAACTTTTGGTCAATTTCACATCGCGCTAATCATTTGACAGCTAATTCAGATGATATTGAAACTTAACCTTTAGGCATTACCGAATATCGAAAATGTCAACTATTATAGGATTGGAAGGATATTGTACTACACCCATATTATAAAATAAACTTTGCGTTTTTAAATAACGCGATCGGCTTGCAGGCCACTCGTATTTAAAATAAAGTAGGCTATGCAAGGTAATTGTACTCTATATACTTTGGAACAATATTAAAGTACGCGAAAATGCTTTATTTTGCATAATTTTATTTCTATTGAAGTCGACAATCTTCCTATTTATACGAAATTTATCGATTAATGTTTAGTACAGATACTACTTTACTACTAACTGCAAAGTGCTATAAAAATATGTTCTTAAATATAAAACATAAGAAAAATAATTTGTAGGTACTTTATTTTTATATTGTGTACTTTTTTCTCATCTATAATCATAATCAACATATGTACATTAAATACAAAAAAAGGTAAACTTTACCGATAGGCCAACTTCTACGAAAGGTTACTAAGAAGCAAAGCGGAGGACCAGGATATCTGGCGCAAAATTGATGGGGGCCAGGTTTATATAGTTTGCGATAGGATATATGGTTTGCGATAGGATGCAAAATATCCGAGAGTACGTTGCAAAACTGCTCCGTAATATAAACTATTATAAATAAGCAATAACAACATTCACGACCAAGACGCATTCCTTATGCAGCAAAGTGAATATCGTTGCAACGGTGCAGTAAGTCGCGCGATATGCAAACAACCAATAAACGTTACGACGTAGCTGCTACGGTCCCCGTTTACGACGAAAGCCTACGAGTTGCGCTACAGCTTCGTAGAAGGGCGATTTACACCCACAGATTATATATTAAATATTTTCACGTTTGAACATATTTTGAGGCTACAAATGTACCTATATACCTACCCTCAGGCAAATACAATTTTTTGTAGAATTTTGTTAGTTACCCTAACGCATCATGTGGGGGAATAATTGTATACTTCAAATTACCCCAACCATTTATTGACCCTTAATTTAAGGACGTGCGGTGAGAGAGTCTGATAGTTAAAAAGTTTTAAAACAATAGATCTTCAAAAAAGTCCAGCATGATCATGGTTAGAGTCAGAAAGTGTTAAAACATTAGTCACGTTAAAATATTCGAGCGTGATTGATGAAGAACTGTGTTTACGTCCAACCTTTGTTTTTTACTGAGCTGAGTTGTTTTTTACTCACTACCGAGCACCTCCTTTCGCCTCATATTATTACATATACCTCCTCTCACTAACTGCCTATCTTTAATCACACTTTTTCCAACAACACATTTATGCCTTCATCATCATCAGCTCATTAAACGTCCCCAACGAGGGGCACGAGCCTACCCGTATTGGCTGATTAGGCCTTAGTCGTCCACGCGGGCCCAGTGCGGATTGGACGACTTCACACACAGCCTTCGAATCTCTTCGCAGGCGTGTATGATATTTCCACGATGTTTTCCTTCACCGTAAGAACGTCGGATAACGTACATATATTTTCGAAAATTCGAAAACACATTGGTACGTGTCGGGATTTGAACCTCAGCCCTCCCATCCATTTATGCCTTAAAGTGTCTTTATTCCAGGCTAAATACTTTAACATTTCTGCAGTTTGATTTGTAGAAAATCGTTGAATGTAAACCCCAAAGTCAACGATAACCATTCGATAATTATCGGCGCATCTTCACGAGCCCCGCGGGCCTCGTGCGGGACCCGTACCCGATCCAAACGACCCCGCACTAAAGATATCACTTTAATACCATGTAAACTCACCTTTATTTGTCGCGCTTAAACATCGACAGACATTATGCCGAGTGCTCTCGATTTGGAGATGTATTGATAGATTTTAAATATGCTTCCTATAACAGTTTAATACTATGTTTTTTAAATATTCTTGTTTTGTATTGACCAACCTATTAGTTTATTTTATTCCCTTTTGATAACACTACTATATGTCTGTAATGTTTCAGTAATAATAGAACTTGTAATGGTACGGGGTGGAGGGTTGACGATCTGAGTTACAGGACCTGTCCTAGTTCAGGTGTCAGCCCGCCATAATCTTTTAGTTCATAAGATAAAATGTATCGTGAATGTTTGTGTTGTTTTATAAAATACTGTAAGATTATGGTGATAAAATAAATTATTATTATTTGTAGTCTCTGTTAGGAGTTCATGGTTCATAGACCGGTCCTTTGAAGCTTGCGTGGGGACATGGGTCCAACACGTAGAGGCTTTGTGAGACAAAATAATGAGTTGTGATGTGTACATCGAGCGGCCGCTCGCTCTGCTTGCACTATGGAAGTACACACAGGCCCGTTTTTATTATTATTATGTTTTCGAAATCCTTAAGATTCACGGGCCAAATAGTGGCCCGGTCCTTTGGAAGGCATGTGTGGGGCCGAAGCCAACAGCACAGAGGCCTTTTTTCGAATGTTTAATCTTTGTAAGTGTTACACGTGGCGGATGCCATCATAGAATGCACAATATGATACAACCCATGATGGCCTCCGCCAGGTGTAAAGACTATTGTAAATATATGGAAACTACGATACTGGGCTATAGAATTGAGTTTTGGTGGACTAGATATCTGGGCTATAGGGGAGACTACGGACGCCTGTCATTAAACTAGTCTCACAGTAAAATAGAGACAGGCGGTGACTCGCCGCGGCTAGATGGGCCCCTAATGGTCGCCTGCAGTGGGCAACATGGGCGCCGGCTAGGGGTGTCGAGATGTGCGGCACCGATTTCACCATCGCGAGTAATAGCAGGGCACTCGGAGCGGGTTTCCTCGCTATTACGCCATTAGACCTTCCACCCCCAGCATATCGGGGGTGATGCCGTCCTCATGGGTGCACTTCGCCCACGCGGAACGAAGCGAAGACCAGAGAGTCCCCCGGAGCTCGGGACCGAGGTGCGCGCCACACACCATCAGCTCGCCACAAGCTGCCCGACGGAGACTGATTGCACCGATGATACTAGCATAAAGTTAATACCACCAGCGGGCGATGGGGTCGTCACGTCCCTACGCGCTTATTATTATTATTATTAGTATATATAAATTATATGTGCTGATACTTAAATTACCGGGTTTATGAGACTGTTGTCTCGGGTGTCGGGCGCAGTGCGACGTCAACTAATAATTACTGTCTATCAGTTGTTGGTCTCCATCGAAGTCTCTCTGGCATGGGCAGGCGTATCACTTAGCATCAAGTGAGCATCTTGATTCTTAACCGCCATGTACACTTGGTAACATAAAAAATACTATTATTTTCTTAATGACTTGTTATACGAATAGTGACCTATGTGTTTTTATAAAAGATTTGACATAATTAGACAATAGGTCGTCACATAGGAAATTTGCTTTTAATCCAATGATATTCTGTATATATAAAGGTAGATACGCCAACCATGTCTCAAAAACGAACCGCCTAAGAGAATACAGTTTGTATTCTTTAAATTTACCATAATTAAATAAAAGGTTTAATTATGGTAAACTTACGCTCATTCGGAATATTTGTATATGTGCTGTCGCTGCATTCGGAATCATCATCGTCAGCTTATTAAACGTCCCCACCGAGGGGCACAAGCCTACCCGTATAGGGTGATTAGGCCTTAGTCGTCCACGCGGGCCCAGTGCGGATTGGATGACTTCACACACAACCTTCGAATCTTTTCGCAGGAGTGCATGAAGGTTTCCTCACGATGTTTTCCTTCACCGTAAGAGCGTCGGATAACGTACATATATTTTCGAAAATTCGAAATCACATTGGTAGGTGGCGGGATTTGAACCTCAGCCCTCCTGGTAGGAACGAGACAGTCCACACCATTGAGCCACCGACGCTCTCGGAATACTTTTTTCTAAAAAAAAAAGAACCAGTAGGTGCATTGTTTATTTGATTTTGTCCTCAATTACATTAAAACCTATACATCCAGTCTACGTAGTGTTGTACTGTTTGACTACTTGGTCTTCATTAAGAAAGTTTTTCTTTTCGTTACCATAAACAATTATAGCCGCGCGAAACATAATTAATACCCGACGTAACATTTACTATCGCCAACATTGTTTTGATTACACCTTCAAACTACCTAACTGTAACAATGTAACCAACAAGTTGAACATTTGAACAAACATAAACACAGCCACATAAAATGGCTGCGCAAACTTCACGTACCATTAAACCAACGCCAATATTGAGGCCAATATTTGAACAAACCACCCCAGTACGCGAATAATCTTGTTATGAGCTAAGCACAATGGTCATTTGTAAATAAAAATTCAAAATGCACAGCCGTTACACTCAAATAAATGGAGTCCAATGCCGAATTATCAACGGATACAAACAAATTGCAACCTTACTTCAACAATATAAGGCTTAAGTAAACGTGACCCTATTCGTAGAGATTTCGATAAACGAATCATATTTCATCGGGGTCAGCACCCGTATATCGACTACACGTATCACACTCATCCTTTATCGTTATCTCTCTCTTAGCGTCTTCGTAAACGGGGCCGCGCCTGTTAGTCGCCGCTACGAGGTCGACGTCATTCTACATAGTTCGCGAATTATCTAGAACATACTAGACTCTGTGCTATTTGATAATTCGCATTTCATACTCTATGGTGGACTGACGTCACATATAAGCCGCCATATTTAATGTCATTTTAATTACGTCAATTCGTAACAATATAAATAGTGGCCACGTATTACTCAGGTGTGCATTCAGGCTCGCACTCTCTGATACGCCAATCTGCATTGAATAAATAAATAAAAATAAAAGAACTCACACCTGTTGTCACGGGTTTTGTAGGCAACGCAGTATTGACAGAAAATATGATAAAATTAGTAGTACTTTGATTGGTTTCCTTCAACTCTGCTTATTTCATCGAGCTTGAAGACTGGTCACTTTTTAGCACTTTTTGATATGACGCTTTTTTGAAAATAAAAGAAATCTATTACCGCTCTACAGATATTACAAAACCGCATCCGGAGGTCTACACAAAATGGCTGGCACGCGTAATGGGGGATAAGAAGGGGGACAATTAATGCTGCTAATGAAACCGGGAACTTGAAGATGGGATGACAACGCGCTCCGAGGTGCGCGAGACAGATTAGTTGCAGGTAAACAGGAATTAACAACAGAATCGTGGTATGGTTTGTGTTGAGGAAACATAGCGTTGTACGGAGGCACGTTTTTAGTAAGTATACTGTAATACATCTTTTGAGATCTCACCGAACCTATCGTTTTTATTGTGCTTTCTGATGAATATCGATCGAGTCTCTGGCAACCTGCTTCGACATCCATTGAACCAGAAAATAATAACAATACACCCTAAATTCTACGTCAGTGATCGTACAGATTTTTATAAAATTGTCATACCTATTTTAGATTATTAAATTTAAATTATGTACCGTGTTGTAAATTATAACAGTATTTTATTCTTGCGTACTAATAATAATATTCTACATACTAAAATATAATTATGCTTATTGGTTCTAATAGATAAAGCTGTGTAATTGTTGTTACTGGTTTTTATAAAAAAAAACAACAAAAAATTCAAATCAACAAATTCGAAATTCGAAGCCCATTAGTGAGGCACCGGCACTTGTTCACTCGTTACACGGAGTCCATTTGTTTGCCGCAAGGCGGCCTAATCTCGCGATTGTACCCGGATAATCCGGGATCACGAATCATGACACTATTGTTGTAAGTGTGAAACCGACACAAATAGGCCTACGGCTTTGCGCGTCCCTAGCGTGTTGGCAGTATTTCTTTACGGTGTTCCATTGTCAACCATATTGATATTGTTTTAAAGTTGCTTCTGTT
>PQWD01001539.1:0-103623 GCA_019425675.1 Leucinodes orbonalis | reverse complement strand
AATGATAGCTTATAACTAGAAGTACAATCCTATGACATGTGTACACGACAGATTTGCAGACTATATTATGCCTTATTAATAACATTTACTCCTTTCCGGTCGCGCCGCAAACACCACCTTACATAACGAAAAAAATAACCCTACTCATTGCACACGTTAGAACATACCTGATAGTGTTCCTAAATGCCACCAAACTTGATCTGAAAATATCGATATCATGCTTTGCGCTAAACTAAGCTATCGAAGGTATCGATACTATCGAAAGGCCGATCGATAGTATAGATAATTTTCGAGGTCAACTATCGATAGTCCCACAATTGATAGTTCGGCAACACTGGCGTCTGGGGATGCGACGAAACCCTCTTTATTGGACGGGACAGTTGGCAAGAGAGAGCTCTTTAGTGAATCTCAGAAGCTTAGTTGGGGCCATGGCTAAATTATATGGGACAAATAGATGACGAAATTTATAGGTAAATGCTTACTGCCAATATTATAAAGCTGAGGCGTTAGTTTGACCTAGTGCTGACATCAAAATTATAAAATAATTATTTAACTATTTTGATTTACCAATCTAAACAATTTTTTAGCTCTTTAGTTTGAAGTTGGCATTATTTTGTAAAAAAATTTTTTTAAACAATTTTGAATGATTTGTGATAAAAATAATCATTGGAACTAAGATATTATAATAAAGAAGTAGTTTCTCTGTGTCTCCTACGATTTAAGAATGGTTCCCCGATTTTTGTGGTCTCCACCATCAGACCCTGACTTCCTTGTCGTGTTACCACTTCTGAAGTATATTCTTTCCGACAAAAAGGAATCATCAAAATATGAACATATACGACGGAGATATCCGCGAACAAACAAAAAAGTTTCCCTCGATTTCTCTGATCTCCATCATCAGACCTTGACTTCCTAAAAATGGGACCACTTCTGGAGTATCCCCATTCGAACAAAAAAAACATCAAAATTGGTTTATAAACGACGGATATATCCGCGAACAAACATAAAAAAGCGGTCGAATCGAGTAACCTCCTTTTTTGAAGTCGGTCAAAAAGACAATAATGCTTGTATTGCCAAGACATTCTCTTTAAGTAATTGCCCAATGAATAAGAAGCAAGGTTAAATTCAATCCTTCAAAGCGGCTGTGAGATATTTTGCGGAACTGTGCCAAATATGGCATCAGTATTCTATCGTCGGACTTGAGCTTTATAAATCAAGCTGTCGATTTGACCTGAAATACCGCTTGACCCTTGAAAGGGTGCCAAGAATATTACATAATTTATCCCTTCACGGCAGGTGTTAAAGGTAAGACTAAAATTCTAGAAGTCTAATATATGATGATGATGATGTTTGACAAAGTACTTTATACTCGTAATGCAATATTTTTCCGTTACTGTTAAGATACTAAGAGATTTTTTTCATATACAAATGCACATGCTTAAATAGAAGAAAATTCCATTTATCTTTATTTAAATGTAATAATAATTGCATCTAAGTATGTAAATATCATATATGTATTCTGGTTCACTAATACATCCGTATGGATGATAAGAGTTGTTACATTGTTTATTTGAAAAAATATTGCTTCTATGTATGAACAGTAGAAAATAATGTATATCACAACAGCGAAAGCAAATTTTACTAAGTTCTAGATATTTTAAAATTAATTTTCTGAATTGCATAAACATATTAATAATTGTTCAATAACAGATTCAAAAAAGAGAGATCAATCCACAATGATGTAAAAAGTATGGATTCGTGATATGCTCACAAACCAATCGAAAAAAGTGTTCCAAATGCTGCGACAGCACACATACACATATTTCGGATTTCGAACACATTTACCTAAACAAAAGAGTACAAACTGTACACTCTTTGGCGGTTCGTTTTTAAAGGCATGGATGGCGTATCTACCTTTATATATACAGAATATCATTTCCAATCCATCTTAATTTGAAATTTGAAATTTAATAAATTGAACAATACTTTTACTTTAACAAAACCTAATAACTGAAGGGAGCTAACTAGCTTCAGTGAAGTTATATTTGACATAGACAGTGTCATCAATCTCAATGAAGCCAGACTTTACTTAGGCGTAGTTTGTTTGAAACGAATCTGCCACTCTATACCTCTCTATACCTGCTAGATCACACAGTCACAACTGTGTGATCTAGCAGGTAATCGAAAAGTAAATGATGTGAAAGTCTTTTAACCTACATAAGTGCAATAAAAACTATTCTATTTAATAAAATAGACTTAAAAACGAACCTTGATAGTTCAAATTAAGCGCTTCAATGCTTTTGGCCTGTTGATACAGAAGCACTCGAGAATACAACTATTTAAGAAACGATGATTCGAAATGTGCACAATAAGAAGTCCTAAATAAACACTATCTGTGTTTATTTAGGAGCGAGC
Organism: Leucinodes orbonalis; assembly: GCA_019425675.1. Classification (NCBI taxonomy): domain Eukaryota; kingdom Metazoa; phylum Arthropoda; class Insecta; order Lepidoptera; family Crambidae; genus Leucinodes; species Leucinodes orbonalis. Next base: position 101,208 of record PQWD01001539.1, on the reverse strand, counting down.
ATAATTTGTATACTAAAATCAAAATCTATAAAAATTCACCAATCAAAAACTCATTATTTCTAAAAGGGTTATTATTAAAATAGTTATTTGTAGAGGCATAAAGTTGAAAATAAAACAACATGAATATGTTATTAGGAACTCAAAGGAGAGTATTCAAGAACTCATGAATCAAACAGTTGGTGTTCCATTATACAAGTTTTATATATGTGACAACACTGACATACTGACTCGACCGTAATCAATTGTATAGTGTTGTGCGTCCGCATACATTTGCGGATTATGTTTCATCCGATATGGTATACTCGATACTGAGTCGTCTAGGTAGGTACCACCGCAGTGCCAGACATGTGTTATGAGGGCACTGTAGCTATTAAAATTACTGGGTATGAGAGACCTAACTTCTGTTGTCTAGGGTATATACAGGTTGTCTAGGAACATACAGGCGCAGTATTTATTGAGGATAATAACTGTCTATTAGTTGTTTCCTTCAATGCCACTCTGTCATGGTCAGTTGTATCACTTACTACCAGGTGAGCGTCCTGACCTTTCTTTTCACTTTTTACCAGAAAAAATATTACAATGTTTTGTTAACCGCCTTGTGAGTATGCAGCGTGAGAAGATCTGCAGCCGCAGTTAGACGGGTTAGGCTGATGATGATCCCCAAAAAACATGATATGAGTAAAATTGAGCAAAACAGGTACAAATGCACAAACTGGGAAAAATTACGCGAACTGAGTAAAATTGCACTAACATTGTCAAATTGCACGAACTGAATAAATTTGCAAACTATGTAAAAATCACACAATCTGTGATAAATCGCAAAAATATGAAAATAAAACGCCTTGATCCCAGAGGGGTAGTCAGAGATGATGGGACGCCATTTTGCGCGGTCCTGGCATACCTCCCTAGCTTCATTCGCATCCATCAATCTTTTCATACAAAAATATGAACAATTACATATAAACTAACAGCTATCTCCCATCACTGGTTGAGTAACGTTTTACGCAGTCAATAACGTGCGACACGTCAAAAGCCGTCATGTGCCCGAATCTTATTGTTCTGGAAACTCTTGGCCTTTTATGAAAACCAGAGGACGCTTTGATGTCGTCACTGTATTGGATTGTTTCCTTTCGTCCGTGCTTGAGACTTGTTCCTGGAGCGTCTTTGGCATTTGCGCGAGTTCTTGTTTTAATTGATTCTGTCCTCAATTTGTTATTTTCCATTGACATTAGGGAGGTGGCTTTACTTAGTTTTTGGTAGATTTACAATCTTGGTGTTAGCTAGTCTATCAGTCATCATGTATGATATGTATCAAGCAAGTATAGTTTAAGCAGTTAAAATGCTTTTGACATTAATCTTAAAATAGCTTTCCTAAATTTGTAAGAGCATGTTCGTACAAAGCTGCTACGATTGATCACGTCATCTTTGGTAATGAAACATTTCTGCCACTCATCAGTTCTTTTGCGTAACTATTCTTTTTTATAGACACACGGTATGGGCGTACTGATTATGTACTACCTTTACCTGATTTATTATAACGCATAATTATGACTTGATACTTTGGCATTTGAGTTTATAGAGGAGAAGAATAACTCCAGTCGGGTAATTAGGACCTTAGGCTAGTGGCAGTTGCATTACTTTGATTTCTGGATGAAGTTTAGCGATTTAGTGCAGCTCTTTAAATGCATAAGGTTTGAGATGCTTTTTGACACAAATTAAAATCTGCTAACAATATATAGGTCTTCACCTAAGCAGTGTCTTCCTTGGTGTAAGAGAGCATGTCGGTACCAATGGGCTGGCTAGACTAGATTGATTCCACGGTCTCTTCGTCTCGTCTTTCATGGAGTGGATGAAATTCATCGAACCCCAAGTTCCCCATTTCCCTACCGATAATTCCTTTATCTCTTTCTTTTTTTGATGATAGCAACACACCGTGTGTCTATGGGCGGTTACTGATCATCAGGTGTATTATCTATTCCTTTACCTTACATTTAAATTTATAAAAAAACAGCATAACTTTATGTTAAACTTAGAAGGCGATTCAACTGCATTGGATCATTTTGCATAAGTTTGCATCCACGAGGTGCGAGAGACATCAACTGCAATTTAACTTGGCCCGCGATGCCTCGGGGTAATTATGGGACTTCTTAGTGGCTAGTCGAAAGCAAGTTTCGACAATTACATAATAATATATTAATTTTATCTGTGATAATTGGAAGTTTTGCGGGAAGTCTGTTCAAAGTTTGATGATGATAGGGGTCGTGTTTACGGATCCCACGGAGTACCCAGGGTCATAGTGAAAGTCACTTTACTCGAAATTCCTAAGTTGGGTTTGAATATTGCAGGCTGAATCGGACTGATGGTCGAAGAAGAAAGGTGATTAAAATAGTATGTGAAACTGTTAGTCCTAGCTATTTTACGTTCATGACATAAAATGGCATCAGAGGCTGTAAGATGATAATGATATGAATATATATATAATGTGATAAAATCACTGACACCAGGGTCGGTCTAAATTTTCGTCACTCAATTATCTATTCAATAAAGAATATAATATTTATACTGATGAAACTCATAACAAACAGTCGTCTCTTTAAGAATAACTCCTAGTCATTCGCATCCCTTTCAGTGAATCCTTTTTAGGAAGAAATGAAATGAATAAAAATTGCCTACATTTTCTGAATTCAAATATCATCAGGAATTCAAGAACTAAATTGGAAAATTGTAATGAAATATGGAATGATTCGATTACGTCGTATCGCTTTGCAAATGTTGAAATTTCATTTTCCGGTGTATCGCTTGAATCAATTCGTGGTGGCGACTTTGAATCTGATACGAAGATTACTATTCAATTAAAACGGGTGATGGAACGGCATCGATAGTATTGTTTCTGTACCTTTGCTTTTCATATTTTATTTACTCTTTGTTACAAATTAATATCACTAAACATGATTTCTTATAGTATATCCAACATATATACCGCTTTCGTGTGTTTATTGCTGAAAGCAAACAAAATAATGCTAGAATATCAAATTTTAAGCAAAGGGTCATAATCACCACGCCTAGCTTAGGGTTGGAGATAGGAGTATTCAGATGGGTAAGAGTTAATTCACCATTAATAAATATCATGCATGAACTATGCTAATAGTGTGTTTTCGAATTTTCCAAATTATATGTTCGTTATCCGACGATCTTACGGTAAAGGAAAACATCGAATGAAAACCTGCGCACGCCTGCGAAGAGATTCAAAGGTTGTGCATGAAGACGTCCAACTCGCACTGGGTCCGCGTGGACGACTAAGGACTAGACACCCTATACGGGTAGGCTTGTGCTCCTCGGTTTGTAACCCATGTAAAAATGATTATTGTTACAAAAGCGTCACAGAGAATAAATCTCGTGTCGAAGGCCAAGATCAATTTCGGGAGCTAGCGCAGTATGCAATTTATAGTGCAAACAATGGTGGTGTTGATAAGACAAAAATATTTGACAACGAGGATTTAGCCAGAGAAAACGCACGCACCCAAAGCGTTATTATCCACTGAAGCAATCTCGGTAAAAGCATGTTTCTATTGCAACTGCAAGTTGCACTCCGTGAATGAGATCCGGTTTGCATCAAACAAACACCTGATGCAATGAATTTATTCAGTGTTCTTACATGTTTGAAATTTAACCTGGAGAGGGTTTTCTCTAACATTATTACGTCTCGTTTTAGACATAGAAGTAGCACCCAGTCGAAGATTTGCGCTAGTCCCTAAGCTCTTCAATTTCTAGATTACTCATTACTTTTTAAACTCATGGCAAGTTTAATATGTTCCAATTTAAACCTGCAATGGCTATCGTGTCTGCGTTGGTGTTGATGAACCTCAATAAATGTAATAAAGCAACCTAATTCAGCTATACTTCAGCATAACAAAGAGAGTTTCGTGTTACGCGCTTACCTATAAAACATTATGATAATACCTCACATTCACGCTTCCGACCATAAAATGATATTCCAGCGCACGATTTATAGCCGCCCTGGTTACAAATATTTTACAAGCAAACACGGTTTAAGTTTTACAATTTTGTGAACCAACATTTAGGTACAATAGGTATACTTTAGGACCGGGATGTCTGGCGCAAAATGGGGAGACCTATGTCCAGCAGTGGACTGCAATAGGTTGAAGAGAGAGAGAGAGAGAGAGGTATACTTTTATCAAACGATTAAAAAGGATTCGAGTTCTCATTGTTGAGTAAAATTCGTAATAAAGATATTCGCCGAAGAACCAAGGTTACCAACATTACTTAATTATTGACAAGGTGGTTGACTCGGTACAGAGTCATCCAGGTATACTACAGTAGTGCCAGATATCGACCCATAAAATAGAAGTGTTTTGAACTTCTTGGTTTCGGGATGAGGACACTATAGTTAGTATACCGGGTATGAGAGACGTCATATCTGTCGGTCACGGCAGGCGCAGGGCAATGTTGACAGAAAATAATGACTGCCTCCTATTATTGATTACCTTCAACACTACACTTGTAATGGTCAGGCGTATCACTTACCACCAGGTGACAATGGGGTCGTCATGTCTCCACGCGGTCAAATGGTCGATGGATCCAAAACGTGTCATGTTGGAGTCTCTTCTTCTCTTCAACCTATTGCAGTCCACTGCTGGACATAGGTCTCCCCCATTTTGCGCCAGACATCCCGGTCCTCGCCTTTCTCATCCAGCTTCCCTCATGGGGGGTTAATGCCCGTAGTCACCACGCTGGGCAGGCGGGTTGGTGATCGCAGTGTGAACCAGTACGCAGGATGGCGCTGCTGCCCACCATGCGGTATAAAAAACCCCTTAGTCGGCTTCTACGACACCCTCGGAGGAGTAGGGGTGGAGACACATGTATTCTATTCGTCCCCACATGGCAACTGTTGGAGTGCTTACCTCATTTAGAAAAGCGTAGTATGGGATTTCCGTCGGCCCGATGGACCGACTATTTAACCAATTGAACGCCGGGAATCCAACTTAAGACTTAAGACGTCTGGCACGTTAAGGCGTCCTTGGCGGTTAAATGGTAAAGGAAGGTGGCTGGTAAAAGTTGAATGCTTTTTTTTTTTTTTTTACAAAAATAGCCACGTTTGACTACGCCCTTGTCTGTTAAACATCGACGATGTCTAGGATGAAACACGCTGACCTAGAAGAAACCATTTACTCTCGACTTGAAGACCCCCAAATTGTACACCTCGGGAAAAACATAAGCTGGCAACAAATTCCAAAGTTCGCAGTGCGAATAAAAAATGGGATTCAAAGCGCTTAGACGACACTTCGCATCTCTACTATAAATGGATGTCGCTTCACCGTCTGCCTGGTTGATCGATGAAAGAAAGACTCGGCGGGACAATATCATGCAATAGTGCACACTCCCGAAGTGCAACCTATAGAGCACGACAAGAGCAACCCGCCGCCGGTGGCTCAGACCTTGCAACCGATACTTGGTTAAAAGCTGTTACCTATTAACCTCTCGGCTCGTCTCTGAATGGTATTAAAAGTTTCCATGGTATTTAGCTGAGCCATCCCAAAGGTGAGAACAATAACTCCATGCAACTTACTTGTGCCTTGTACAAAGCAAGGAGCTGTTCTGGAGTGAAGTATTTCCTCACCTAGAGAGGACACCAAGCTTTTTCGAGCCAACTGCTTAGACTCGATAAAAATCCAAAATTAAGAGACGCCGAGAGATAGTGCCCAAGAGCTCAAGGCTATCCGAAATTGACACCGATAGACCACGAAAGAAGGTGTGAGTCAAAAGGTGTCGCTTTGTGGAGAAAAGACACGCTTGAGTTTTTGAGGCAAAACGCGACCAAATTAGCATCACCCCAATTAGAAACAGACTAAGAGATGAGATGAGATCCTATCAAACTGAACTACACTGATACAGTATTCGGTGAATGTCTATTAGCTACCAAAAATACTACAGCGAATCCAAAATGCTGTGCCCGATATTGTTTGCAGTACCAAGATTTTCTCACTTTCCCACTTTAAATCAATATAGCCTCCTTAACATGACTGGTCGGCGTACTCTTCATTTTGCCACACTTCTCTTTGGCGTCATCAATAGTAGAAAACCTCCTATTTATATAAAAACTACAATTTTCACTTCGACAAAAATAAAATAGCACCACGTCTTCTATGTCCACGTATGTAACGACCGCATTTCGTGGCAGCTTTCGTTACGCTGCCTCAAATGTTGGAACAACCTACCACCTCCTGTACGAACAGTAAAACAGTCAATTCTTTTAAAGCTCAATTGAAAAGGTATGTAATGATAAGCAACGTTCAGGCCAGTAGCGGTCGTTCATATATATCATTTTGTATGTACATAATGTATTTATAGACAAGATATACTAAACTATCTATACTTATAATAATTATGATATATTTATACTTATCTTAGATATCTATTACTATTATTGATAATATTGATGTTTATATATATGTATTATATTTTTAGTGTAGATTCACATTTACTACATATTTGTAATTATTCTTATGCGCATATAGCATTTTTATTAAATTTTCTTTTTATTTCTTTTTTCTTTGGTTCCACTGCAAAACAGCCTTGACAAAACTGTCTTGGCATTAGCTGAGTCCACCATTTTGGTAGCATATAATTTTTAGTATTAAGGAATTAACATGTACAATTTATTCGCCAAATAAATATTTTCTTTCTTTCTTTCTTCTTTCTTTAGTTCAAACGCTCAACCATAGCCTCCCGCAGCGCCTGCACTTCAAACCCACTGTACGCGCATACGTGTAACTCTCTACAACTGTGCTGCATCTGCATACCCAAGGATACCGGGTATCAACAATCGTTAATATGCAGCAGAAAGAGCGTTGCAGAGAGCACTGACCCCTGAGGAACACCTGCATTCAGAGACAACTGAAATGGTTCACCTGAATGCAGACTCAGAACTGAAATGGTTTGCGCTCATTGACCGAGGCCTATTCAGCAGTTGTCGATAATGGGCTCAAGCATTGAACAAACTTATATAATGGGTATAATTTGTGAATCCGAACCAAATTTAACTATGTTTCGCTTCATTTGTTTCTTTGAACATAATGTAGTAACTCGTAATAATGTAATGAATTGACTCAGCCAAAGGGTATTTATCAAAACCAAGTTGACCTGTCCAAAGCAAGCCTGGTTGTACTGAACTCATTGAAGCATTCGCAAATAATAGTTCTCTTGTTGCTTGCTCCGTCATATTTGATTTAACGGTCCTATCAAAAACATGTGAAATGAAAGCCAAGTTTAATATTATGATTTATGCCTTGATTGTTAAATTCAACAAGAAAAGTAGTTTAATTTTAATTCATTGTTTTAGACTCGAAAATAATGTGTAATATTTTCTACATCGAATGTTTATTCATTTTTATTTATTTATTTTCAAGGGAAACATGCATAAGTTTCATCATCATCATCAGCTCATTAAGCGTCCCCACGGAGGGGCATGAGCCTACCCGTATAGCGTGTATACATTAGTTTATATAAATCACCCAAAGTAAAAATACTCAGAACAAAAAAGTTTCCACAGTTACAAAGTACAAAGATACAAAATAATGGAATAGCATCTTCCTCTAGCTATGTTGTACAGGAAGGCCTATACACTGCAGTGGCACGTTAAAGGCTGATGATGGATGTTAACTGAAAGATCAACGGTGTTTTTATTGATAATGTAAAAACAAATTATTTCCATACATTGTATACTTATGGCATGAAAATTTCATGACGTCACAGTGTCAGATTATCAACTGTACACTCATTACGTTTTTTCTAATTAAATTTGCTAAATGGCGATGTGTAAATGAGTGAAGATAACTTTATTATATTATCTACATTTATACATAATGATTCCGTCATCGCCAAAATTCAAATCAGAAAAAGCCAAACATGTCCTCAGAATGTTACAAGTATGTTTATTCATCAATCCCTTACGCCCGAGGCGTCCGTTTTTATAACATTAAATTTTTGTCCAAATATGAGACACGAATACGCGGCAGTCCGGCTGCCAGCCGGCGATTTTGGATAAATGTCCGTATAAAAATAAAGCCAGAACATGCTTCATTGTGTTTAAGTTACAAAATCTTTGTAATAAATAATTGTAAATCTACGTGTAGGCAAATGACAAAACTCTGTGACCGATAATATATACAGTTTAAAAGAGTGACTATTGAGTTTCTTGCTGAGCAAAAAGATTCCTTCTCGAAGATCCTACTTATTCCGAACCGTTGGTAGAGTCATAAAAATGTTATAACAACAGACGATTCAAGTATCTGTAAAAGATCCATTTGAATGAAGATATTTTGATTTGATTGAACATTTTTTTTTTTATAACATAGGGAGGCAAACGAGCATGCGTTCAACCTGATGGAAGTTCACCGCCGCCATGACATTTGCAACAGCTGAGTCGCAGGATGCGCTCCGCCCTTTATATAAGAAAACGCTCTCTTTTTGAAAGATGCCAGGTCATATCGTTCCGGAAACGTTTCCGATGGCAACTGATTCCACAAATTAATCGAATGAGCTAGGCCTCTCAAATATTATACTTTAAAAACTTAAAAAAAACCTCGCGAAGCTGGGGTGGATCGCTAGTTTCTAATAAAAATATACCAATATCAAAGCTCAAATTTTCCCATAAACAAATATCATACACGAGTGTACACCATAAAGCTTTATTATGTAAAACCAAGTCAACAGGTCTGCGATAACCTGAAATGTTAACCTGCCATATAGTCTCATATCCGGGACTAATGGGTTGAGTCCCCGGGCGGCGTATGATAAACTGAATGTTGCGAGCTTAAAAATGGACCTGTGTCGTTCTGTTATCTTTTGTGAATAAGTTAGGTTTCAATGGAGAAATAGCAAGCGCTTTAGTTTGACGATCACGCAATAGTAATATTTATTTGTCGGATGATTGGTTTGGACTGTTGCCTCCAACCTGTGGGTGCAGTTCACGTACAAATGTTTTGAATTTTTGAAATTATTCGTACGTCTATTGGACGCTTTTACGGTGAAGGAAAACCTGCGCACCTGCAAAGAGATTCAATAGTTGTGCGTAAAGTCTGCCTGTCCGCACTAGACCCGCGTGGACGACTAAGGTCTGTTCACCAGCGTACGGGTAGGCTCATACCTCGTTGGGGACGTATCCCCACCGAGGTACGAGCCTACTATTAGCTGATGATCTGATATTTTTACTCATAATTCATAACAAACAGTATAATTTGACGTAATTTTATACTCAAAGTCCAGTCAGTAAAATCGAAACAGATATTTATTACACAAAAATTGTGTTTCAAGAAATACACATATTGAATTTAGTAACTGAAAATTAAAATCTGGATCTGTCTATTATTCTGTATAAAATACTTGTTCTTATGAACTTATCACACTTTATAATACATTGTCGTCTTGCAGGAATTAATTCAGGGTGCTTTATGTAACAGCAATCAAATAACATCGCATAAGTATTCAACTCATCAGAGGGGTATACCTACCTTTGGACGCCAAAATCAATTTATGTCAATTTACCGGCTGGTCGAACTTCCCAATAAGCCGATTCATACCTTCACGGTGAGGGTTCTACTGAGCTTCTGCTTAACGTCTGCTTTCATAGTGAAAATTATTTAATTGGAAAATTGAAAATGTATTTTGCAATATTTAACAAAATATATATGGGCTGGATGAGAAAAGCGGGGAACCGGGATATTAAGGTACTTAATATGTAAAAGAAAAAGACATTGATAGCGCGATTCACAAGTTTAAAGTCAATCATCAGGTAATGGAGCAAGCTATGGTTGCTTTGTCTTTTCAAAATACAACTACTACTACTTCATCAGTTCATTGAACGTCCCCACCGAGGGGCACGAGCCTAGGCCTTAGTCGTCCACGCGGGAGCAGACGATTTCTGGAGTTGAGACTGCGTCTTGGCAAGCGAAGCGTAGGACACCCTCAGGCCCTATAGACCGACTACATAAAAATGAAAACTGGCGGACGCTGTATGAAGTGTAGGACCGGGATAACTGGCGCAAAAAGTGGGATATGCCAGCAGTAGATAACGATAGTTTGAAGATAAAAAATAATAATTTGTGTACGTAAATTGTTGTTTGCTACCTATAATTATCTTTTCAATATAACAGACAAGGTTCAAATTCGCTTGCTCATAGCAAAGGCTTATCTAGGTTTTGGCCGACGCGGTGTCGTTAAGGGAAGCGGTTGCGAAATTTGGCTACAATGTCGGGAAAGTCTTCTGAACTCGTTTTTGCTCCAAATTAGAAAATCAAGGAAAATGTTTCACATACAATGTGGTGGGCGTAAAGTATTTAAGGTTTTTATATTTTACGGCTATGCTTAGGGAATTTCAGCGGGATCGGATCAAAAAATGAGCAGGTATATTTACGTATCAAATTCAATAATATTTTCTTCCGTGGAATCGCGTTGAAATGGCAGTTCCGCTAGGCATATACATAATTTATAATAGGAGTGAGATTTATTTAGGAGAATGGAAATCAAATTACAAATTAGGCTTAAATTGATACTATACGATGTTTAAATATATTTTTTTTGCAATAATAATGTTAACCCCAGGATGATCACGGACCAGATTATTGTGAAGGCGACACACAATATACGATAATATTTTGTAAAACCATATAATGGTATTATATATAAAGTTAGATACGCCATCCGTGCCTCAAAACCGAACCGCCGAAGGGAATACAGTTGAAGGCTCTATGAAGGTAAATGTACGCTCACTCGAAATATGTGTATGTGTGCTGTCGCTGCATTAGGAACACTTTTTTCAGTTGTTTTGTGAGCATATCACGAATAACTTTTTATATCATTGCCGCTGTGTTATTGATACTCCAACATTCATGAATCATATTTATGTATTATTTACCGAGGAATTATTCCCCGTCAGTTTAATAGATGGAAGGTGTCAACGGAAGTTTTATCACAGTTATTTTGGGCAAGACACCCCGGGGTTTAATGTTCACATTGCCTTCATATAGAACCCGCTGCAAATATGTTACGCTGTTTGTTTATTTGGCTTCTTTTGTTTTATTTCTGTTGTATTAATGTTAATTTATATGAATAACTAGCAATTCTTCACGGTATTACTCGTGTTCTAAGATATTATCACACAGTGAATCATAACCTCATATCGCTTTGTGAATGACGCTACGCGCGGCCCGGTAAGCATTACTTAATTTTTTTGATTAAATTTTTTTTCTAAAATAAAAGTAGCCGTTGTTTTTCTTGTTACATCTGCAACCAAAAAAATCCCGTCCAAATCCATCTAGCAAGTATTTTTTTAAATTATTTAAAAATAATTATTATAGTTTTGTAGAAAATATATTTAAAATACATTTCTAATAAATTATGTTGGTACGTTTAACATAATGTGTTTGCATTTTTTTATCTTGACGATTGTTCATGTGTTTTTGATGACAGACATTTTTCTCTAAAACATAAAGAATGATCGTCTTTTAATGCATACCAAACGTCCTATACAAAGGAGTCGTGACAGTTTTATTTAAATTATTTATGGAATGGAAACTGAATAATCCAAATTAACTTAAAATCATACAAACGGTAATCCTAATGCGTCTTTGTTATGGTTTGGCGCTCGGGTTTGGTGTGAAATATTTTGACAGCTGGAAACAAAGTGGTTCAGGGTGAGAAAAAAATAAAATACAACTGTGCTTAAGGAACGGAAAAATAAATAATACTCTAGGTCTTTTCATTATCATATAAAAAAAATAAATTAATATTAATTGTATAGAAAAACATTTGTTGGTTATACTTATAAATGATTCTTAATTAATCAATAGAAATAATGAAGTCAGTGTTTTTTTTGTAATATTTGAATAACTGTTGATCGTTATAAATTATATACATTTGCATGCATTGCACGTAAATAATTCTTAAGAAAGAAAGAAAATATACCAAATCATGCTTAAAACCGTGTCTGGAACACTAACCACTTCAGATACCACCATCAGTTTTATTTAAGACTAGCTTTTGCGTGCGACTTCGTCCGCGTTGAATAGTTACTTTAGCCTAACAATCTCTTAACCCCCTACTTCGTTTATATAGGTGAGTTAAAACTGCGATATATCATTAAACATAAATTTAAGTTTATTATGTAAAATTTGTTTAAAATAAAATACTTGTGATAAATAAAGTATTTATTTGGATAAGGATTATTATCATATTTATGAAACTCCTCCGCAAATAATGCATTATTATGGAGACAATTTTTGAGTAAAAAATATTTTATAGGGAGCTAACCATGTGTTATGATAGACATATGCTGTCGCGGACTTTTTTGTACCTTTAAAAGGGGAACAATACTCTTACACATGACTTTTGCGAAACTTGAACCGTTAACGCAGCGCACGCAGCGGAAGCTCCAAGTATGAAAAAATCCCCCCGATTTTGAAACATTTTTCATTGCTGCTCCGCTTCTATTGCTCGGAGCGTGATGATATATAGCCGTTAGCCTTCCTCAATAAATAAGCTATCTAACACTGAAATAGTTTTTCAAATCGAACCAGTAGTTCCTGAGATTAGCGCGTTCAAACAAACATACAAACAAACTCTTCAGCTTTATAATATACTCTTCAGCTTTATAATATAAGTATAGATTACTAAACATTATTCTCAATTAGAACTTTCTTGTCAGAAAGAGGAGCCGCCTGAGGAAGGGAATTCCAAGCGCACCCTCTCGAAAGAAGAAATATTCGCGGAGGAGGATAGGAAGCGCGCGGAGAGATCAGGTTAGTTTGCACTGCAATAAAAAATAACGGCAGACGTTCACACTGCACCATCTAGTATCAATGAAAGGACCTTTTACAATTGATACTAAACAACGGGTGATTATAAATGTATAATGTACATATTAAATTTATAATATTTTAACAATCCCTGATTGGAAAAGTCAAGACGCAAACACATTACACCTTTTTGTAAATGTCTCTTGAGAACTTGATGCACAGTGGCGAAAAACGTCAAACAAAAAATGTCCGCGCCCCATGACACATACGTTTGAATAGTTATTGGTTTATTAAGGACGTAAAATTAATCATTAAAATATTAATCTTAACGCGTCATAGAAAGGGGTACAAAATCAAAAGCACGAGCACATTACTATGATATTAAGACATGCAGCGAGCAACGTGATTATGAATGAAATTCTGTCCAACCAACACGGGCAGACTTTTACCGCGGACACTTTTTGAGTGAGATTGTGCACCTTGGTATTTAATTGTTTATATAAGAAGTGATGGTATAAAAACAAGTAAATTGGAAACGAAATCCTAATAACGTGTATTGAATAACCTTTCACGCAGAATACGTTCATCGGTTTTGTGTCCATCAATGCCTAACTTTCTTGAAATATTTACTGATATTGACAAATCTAAATAATATATTATACTCTACTAAGATGTTGTACAAATATTTCACCAGATTGTTCAAACATAGATTTCAAATGTCTTAGTTGTACTAACAAGGCGAAATATTAACGTAATACAAACTGAATTTCGCCAATAACTCGTTCATTTGAGTATTGGAGATTAACTATCCAAACAATTTTCTTGTCAACACAACAATCACTCGATGTTTGACAAGACAAAACATGAAAAGGCTTATGATGTTTATTTATTGCTGTCTCGATGTATTGCGTCTATTTTCTCAGTCCTTGATACGATCATAAACACGTGATGTATCCAAAGGATGAATACTATATTCGTTTCGTTGAAATTAATAAAGTTCGTTGGAGTGGACCGCGTCTTGCAAGCGTAGCGTAGACGCCCGACCGAGGGACTGATGGCTTGCAAAAGGCCGCTGGTGGAGCGGATGATGAAATTGGCGAAATCGCTTGTATGGCTGGATAATCGATCAAGTAGCTTTGTCCAAGTACGACTTCGCGCAGTATATACGAATATGGTTGAAATACATCTAGTTAGCAGCGTCACAGGTTCCTCACGATATTTCCTTCACTTTGAACTATACTCCAATGAATTTCCACTTCATAACGTTCATAATTCATGAAATAACGAAAATACTGCACGTACTTGTGGTCATTACTTACACGCCACTGGAAAATTGCAGCATCCAATCGGAAAACACGATGGGGGAACTTTGAAACAGATGGCCGTGCGAGTCGCGCGTTATTCCGCACTGTGCGCTGAAGCTAAGCTATCGGGGGTGCAGACGCGATCCGCTGTTGTGCAACGAGATTAATGCATTATGCATGTGATAGTTCCTGGAACCTGAGTCTGAGACAAGATATAAGATGGGTTCTTCTCAGTAGATGCATACACATGTATGTAAACGGTATCAACAGACTGATAGTTGGTTTGATGTTTAATTTGGAAAATTGGAATATTTGTAAAACACCAAAATATTTTTGAAATACTTCATATTATACATATATAATACCCAGACCAATACAAACATATATGTTCATGAATCATGCACACAAACGTTTGTAATGCGCGGGTTTGAACCCGAAACCCTTAGTATAAGAGCCGACGTCTCAACCATTACACCAAATGGGTAGTCAATGAAATAATTATTCTGAATAAATTACTAACGACTGTAGTGTCTACCGTCTATAGATCTTTTACGGGTAGTCTCGTGGCCCTCGGTGAAGATGATTTAAGCTAATGATGATGATAAATATAATCGACTATTATGGGCTCTCATTAGTTCTAGCGTATATTTGCGAACAAGTCAATATCACCTACTCCTAAGTGCTAATAAATAACTCTCAAGGTGGTAGCGATCTACCACCCCTACACACTAGACTTCGTGGTGAATGTTGGTGGTAGTGGTCTGAAACCACGCAATGGTGGTAGTTATTATCTCACGCCTTAATTTAGCTGTGGACGCTATGTCTACAATAGCATAAAAATACTTTTATTCTTAAGAAAACATTGGAATGTAACTGATCCCGATTGTAGCTAAAAAAAAACTTGCAAGAGTTCGCGGTTTACAAATCCAAAGAAATCTGCAAGCTTTCGCCCCGACTCGGCGTCACTGGCAGCGTCAACAATTGTGCCGTGCACCACTTTTATGAGATAGTAGATAACCACAGAGTAATAAAATCAGTGTAAAACCTACAGATAAATAGTATCTAGTGCATGAGTAGTACTTATCTATTATTTTCTTATTAGGTTAAGGCCATTGTTATAGTATAACATTTATTATAAAAAAGTACGTAATTCAGAGAATTGACTTCATTTTGAATGAATTATTATTATTATATATAAATTCTGCGGAATCAAAGCCTGAATCCTTCATTTTCTTTTACTGTAAGTTTACTTGTATTAGAACTGATATATTAGTTTAGAAGTATAAATAAAAGTTAAGATGGTAATTCATCCAAATATTGATCTTATTTTGTGTGAACCCACCCACGAGCAACACAAAGTCAATGCACTTCTGATTAACCAATTTGTTTTTGACATTTTGTGTTAAATCATTTAAGTTTATAATTAATTATCTATGCTTTGAAAGGCCACGATTTAATTGCGGCTGCCACTTAGCTTTTTTGTTGTTTAAGATGCTTGCATTTATTGCTGGTCGACTAGAAAAATCCTTATATCTACTGGGCTAGAACAATTTATGGCGTACTGTTATCAAATAGACTGTGGCCGACATTATAATGAATTGGATCGCAATTAAGACACACAAGTTTCAAGTGCCACCTTTTACTTTTAGAACCGACTCCTCATCTTGGTTCTTCATTGAGAATGCATTAATTGCATCCACGGCAAAAGCATTTTCTGAATAAAGTAAAAGACTTACACCAGCTAGATTTGCAAACATCATTACAAGATCACATTGTTACTTTGACTAGTAATTTAGAAGTAGGAATCAGTGTTGTGAAAATGTCTCCATCGTGGACTTTTAAAATTAATAAAGGTATGAAGAATTGACTTATATTTTAGGGTTCCGTACCTCAAAAGGAAAAAACGGAACCCTTATAGGATCACTTTGTTGTCCGTCTGTCCGTCCGTCCGTCCGTCTGTCAAGACCCTTTTTCTCAGGAACGCGTATATGAAGCTGAAATTTATATCAATTACTCAGGTCTACTGTCCCTTGAAGCTGTGAAAAAATCAAACTTCTAAGCCAACGCAATCAAAAGATACAGCCGTTTATGCCGCAAATTTTCGACACTTGCAAGGGAATCAAAACCTACAGGGTGCTTCCCGTGAACTCAGAATCTTGAAATTTGGTACGAAGCAACGTCTTATAGCATAGATAAAGGAAAAATTCCGAAAACCATAAATTTTTAGTTACATCACATAATATATATTTTTTTAATAATTTTAAACTTACTACCCATTTCCTCATAAACGCGTAGAGGTATTAAATTGAAATTCATACCAAATACTCAGGTCTATAATACCTTTAAGCTGTAACAAAATCAAACTTCTATGTCAACGCAATCAAAAGAAACAGCAATTTAAGCTGCATATTTTGAAACTCGCAAGTACTCGCAAGGGAATCAAAACCTAAAGGGTACTTCCAGTCGACCTAGAATCTTGAAATTTGGCATGAAGCAACGTTTATAGCACACATAAAGGAAAAATTCCGAAAACCTTAAATTTTTAGTTACATTACAAAATATATATTTATTTTTTAATAAATATAAACTTATTACTTTTTTCCTCATGAACGCGTAGAGCTATCAAGTTGAAATTCATATCAAATAGGTACTTAGATCTAATTGCCTTTAACCCGTGAAAAAAAATCTAAGTCAACGCAAAAACGCAAAAGTACAATTTAATGAAAGAACTTTCGCAAGTCTGCTGCAAGGCTAGTATAAGTGTTTCAGTTATATTATAGATAAATGATATGTGTTAATATAAAATAAAGGATTACTTAAACGATAAAGAGATCTTTGTCTTTAATTTATGCTCCTCCATCTTTCCCCATTGTAATGTTATGAATTTCATTTTGCAATAAAAATACCATAGTTATGACTCGATTGTCGTAATGAACGAACTTTGTAAACTTGCAGTTGTACGGAACCCTCGTGCGCGAGTCCGACTCGCACTTGGCCGGTTTTTTTTAAATATGCGATGCCATCAAAGTAAACAAATATTTATAAGCTGTGATGTATGTTATAATCCCACCAAAAACATTCTGTAAAAAATCTAGCCAAGTCTCGATGGAGCTGCTTGATTATCTCTAAAAAGTAATGAAATCAAGACAAAGACGTGCCAAGTCTAAGGTTCCTTACTGCAATTAATTAATTATTATGGTGATGTTGTGTGACTTGCCGTTGAAGAGTACACAAGGATACAAACTAGGTGCTTCATGACACCATTGCACCAATCTGTCGCCAGAACCGCTACCCATTGACGGTACAAATTTGCCACTTGGAAAACGGTGATTCAATAGCCCATCGATTGTAGGCTTGATAAAGCCACTAACGTATAAAGAATGTTCAACGGCCAAGTCACACAACATTAACCATAATAATTAATTGCAGTAAGGAACCTTAGACTTGGCACGTCTTTGTCTTGATTTCATTACTTTTAGAGATAATCAAGCAGCTCCATCGAGACTTGGCTAGATTTTTTACAGAATGTTTTTGGTGGGATAGGTTTGTCTATCGATTAGTCGCCATATTACAAACTATTTGCTTAATTTGGGGCTAGATGTCCGTCTGTAAATATCTGACAATATTGTATATTTTTCTGTCGTACGCGTTCATAAGTGAAATTTATGATAAGCAGAAAGCAGAGTACANTTTCTAATATTTTGATGCCGATGAGAGAAGCGGTCACTCGCGTATTTTTTTGTAAATACATATTCACAAAAAATTTATATAAGGATGCTTTGTCAGTTTCATAAACTAAAAAAGAACTGAACTGTTGAACAAGGTCGCTTGAGGAGGCTCGATGAAAGCGGAGGACCGGTATACTGGCGCAGAATGGGGGATCCAATATCCAGCAGTGTGCGATAGGTACAAGCACAGATCTTAAATTTTCAGCGATTTCTTCAACACTTATTTATAACGTCGACATATATTAAGCACGATTTTATTATCTGCATATACAAGGAATTTATCAAACAGTGAAGAATTCTCATGAATTAAAGATCATGTGACATCTGATTGTCCACTTATTCCGTTCACAACCCCAACCGATGAAACACTTATCTAGTAACGTTTGTAAACTGCATTACGGCTAATCAAGAAAAACCACATCTTTTGTAGGCCAAGATACTAATAAACATAGAATTTATATTGTGTTTGTGACCACTTACGTACATAATTTTATCGGGCAATGAATTCTACTAGATCTTGACTATAAATTGAAATAATTACCCTATGTGAAGATATTGTGTTTAATTGCAAAATAATATGTCGGGAATTGCGGACTAGTTTTGTTATGTTCATAACAGATTCATAAGTTACTGGTCTTTGTGTAATAGAAAACTATAAGGATCCGAACATCTCATAAACTTTTTTACTGCTATAAGGACAAACGAGCAAACGGTTCATCTGATGTAAAAAATAACACCGCCGCCAATGTACATTGCAGCCGGCCTTAAAAGGAAATACCTCTATGGACGCCAGGTCGTCTCGCTCATGAAATACGAGTAATACTCCGGTCTATGATTTAGAAAAAAGAGCGGTAGATAGGTATTCATATTTCAGGTACCGTGCCTTACCAATGTGAAACCTCACGGTGACTTCTTGAGAGATCTTGAAGTGACCGTTGCATTGTTTGTTTTCATGTGCATACATTCGCGTACGTTTACGAACACTTGATTTACATTTGAGTACATTCGAATATACAATTATTTAGTAAAACTAATTGAGTACATAATAATAACACTTTAACTAAATATATTACACCCTAAAATAAATAATTAAAACTAAAAAATAATTAAAAGAAGTCCCATTCGGCAAGGTTCCGAAAATACTGGCAGCGTTACCCCTTTGGATTGCCAGACTGATCCTTTGTCCAAGGTAGCTGCCAGATCTTCGGTCACCTGTGACGTCGACTAACCTTTTGGAAATTTCTTTGAAAAGCCTCAAAGCACTAGGACCAAGGGTCTCGAACCGAACGGAACAAAATCATCCACACAAAACATTCTGTAAAAAATCTAGCCAAGTCTCGATGGAGCTGCTTGATTATCTCTAAAAAGTAATGAAATCAAGACAAAGACTACTGCAATTAATTAATTATTATGGTTGATGTTGTGTGACTTGGCCGTTGAAGAGTACACAAGGATACAAAACTAGGTGCTTCATGACACCATTGCACCAATCTGTCGCCAGAACCGCTACCCATTGACGGTACAAATTTGCCACTTGGAAAACGGTGATTCAATAGCCCATCGATTGTAGGCTTGATAAAGCCACTAACGTATAAAGAATGTTCAACGGCCAAGTCACACAACATTAACCATAATAATTAATTAATTGCAGTAAGGAACCTTAGACTTGGCACGTCTTTGTCTTGATTTCATTACTTTTTAGAGATAATCAAGCAGCTCCATCGAGACTTGGCTAGATTTTTTGCAGAATGTTTTTGGTGGGATTTTACTTCTTTTTGTAGAAACTTGAAAGGAATATTAGACGACCCATTGGGTGTAATGGTTGAAACGTCGGCTACTACACCAAGGGTTCCGGGTTCGATCCCCGGGCAGTACCTACAAATATTTGCGTGCACCAACATGTCTTTGTATTGGTCTAGCGCGCTCGACTTGGCGGGGGCACTACCGTGCCCCCGATTTTTGACATCGGATGAAGCGGCCCACCATGTTAAATATATATTGTTTAAAGGCGGTATGTCAATCTCTTATAGTTTGGCTGGGCTCTTTTGTTATCTAAGCAGGGTCACCAGGTACTCCAGATCTTCGATTATCCAAGTTATTATAGTTTTCCCTTTATGTAACCATTAAACCCTGACTCTGTACCAAATTTCAGCTCTGTGAGTTAATGGAAGTACTAGTTCTATTGATGATTTTGTTATCTAAGCAGGTCACCAGGTACTCCAGATCTTCGATTTCGAAGTTTTCATAGTTTTCCCTTTATGTAGCCATTAAACCCTAACTCTGTACCGAATTTCAGCTTTCTGAGTTAATGGGAAGTACTAGTTCTATTTTGATGATCATGAGTGAGTGTCTGTCAAAAATGCGAAACTTTGCTTTCGCTTAACGTCGGAACTAAATGACCTACAGACTTGAAATTTTGGATTTAAAGTAAGTTATTATATCTTACTAGATGACGAAAATTTCAGCGCTCTGGTATTATCCAAAGGTTCTCAAATCGGGGCCTGAAATGCGGCGAAATGGATCCTGTAAAGGATGGTACGGCAGTGTTTGCTTCGCGCTCGACTTGGCGGGGGCACTGCCGTGCCCCCAGATATTCGGAGCCCAGACCCCTGTATTTGTATGCTTTGGCTTTTTCAGCCGCTTCACAAGCCGCACCAGCTCTGTTGTTTGTTCCATGTAGATCGGAAGGGACCAGCGTGTCTGCACAAGTCCCATACTAGCACCCGGCCCATCCTCCATGGAATCAACCTCATGCCATCCGGCCTTTTGCCATCGTCGTTTGTTTTGTTAGTTATAAAAAAGCATGAGGACACAACGTCACCTCCCGCCAAGATGCCCTTCTTTACCAGATAACTCTATATAGACAGATAGCATTCTCATCCAGCCTCCAACAGCGACCTTTTACAATTCGTCGGTTCAGCATACATAGGGCCGTAGGGCGACGCTAGTATACATAAAAGTATATGCGTGGGTGAATTGTAGACTTATTTCAGCAGTACTGCGTGACGAACTTAGTTATGCAAACAAAGCCGTGCCTATCTGGTGTACCTATATTTGGGCATTGTGTTGCTCCTGTCATGTTGATAGTCATCACATGGTTGTGACTGTGTTAAGCATAACTTTTCTTATACATTGAAAAGGATGGGTAGACAGATATCATTGCGTAGTGTATTGAAATAGAAAATGATGAGTGAAATCATATTTAGACTCGCGGTCTCTCGCAAAAGTCGCATGTGGATTACAAATAAATAAGTTGTTTACAGTAGTCAAAAGAAAATGCACGGGTTCGGATGTAACCTGATGAAGACTTAATGAGCACGTTGGATTAAGAATTCTGCTTTATCCGGGGATCGTAGATTCGAATACCGCGAAGAGATCGTATGTGAAAAATAACTTTGTGCGATTTTTCCCAGTTTGATTAGGAAATGCAGGTTGAACCACCTGATTGTCTATTAAAAGAAAGATAATTCCGTCCTTCGCGATCGTCCCGGCTACAATCTTAGGATTGTAGCCTTGACGATCTTAGGTTATGGCCACAGACATCAGAATACATTAGACTGAACTAGCCGCCAAGTTTATAGGCAGTCCCAGTGTCGCAATTTCTTTTCGGTTCTTACCTGTGAGAAGTTATTATATTTCTTGGTAAATTTACTGATTCATTGCGATGATGGTATGTTACAATTGCACAGGAAGGCATTAAAAAAAAAAACGGTAAGTTCTTCAAATATTCGTGCGTCTTGACTCGTCTCACAGAGCGTAAACTGGTAGCCAGTGTATGCTCGTTTAGCTTACAGTTGTCGCACTTTAAACGCGGCTTGCCCCATCTCCTGTATTGGGAAATCTGTGGTTACGGCCCATATTATAGCTATGCTGTCCAGCTGGGAAGCTTGCGTCCTGGAGGGGTTTGTTTTAGGCTCATATGACGAAGTATCTTGGTTCATTTTACTGGGTGATAGGCTAAATCCTGAATCGTCTAGGTAATTATCGGTCGTAGTACTTAGTAAATTCGTCCATTGAAATACTCCTCGAGTTATATACTTCTTTGTTTTGAGAGAAGGGCACGGTAATGTAGATTATCTTTTCTGTCGACTGATGGGCGCAGGACAAAATTGAGGAAGGCTAATTACTATCAACAATCATTTGTTACCTTCAACAGAGCATCCGTTTTTGCAGTCACCATTAGGTGAACAAACTTTTCGTACCGTTTACTGTCATTCCATAAAAAATATAGGTAATATAATAATGATAACAAATGAATATGTAAAAAATATAGGTAATATAATAATGATAACAAATGTATGTCAAAATCATTTCTTATATATTCAAATAATAATTTTTTTCGCTCGCTGAGTGTTCTTTGAAATGATTTTTTCTTAACGTTTTGTACTAACAAAAAACGTTTGTGTCAATTGTTTGGTTTAAAACCTATTGTTGGCGCGTGACCTTTGTTTAGTAAACACCGTTATTTTAATGCCAAGACAAGTTATGAATTATTTTACGTTATTTTAATGTAAAATGTATGTACACTACTAAGGTCGTAATTGATGGCGCGTTCGTTTCGTTTAATCGCTGAGCGCTTAGCTTAGAAGTAGAAAAATCTCCTGCAGCTGCAATGAAATGGAAAGTTGACTTATAAAACATGAAATCATCTCTCTCCTTGACCTTTCGCAGTCCACTGCTGGACATAGGTCTTCCCCATCTTGCGCAAGATATCCCGGTGCTTCGCCTTCCTCATCCAGCCTCCTCCAGCGACCTTTTGCAAGTCGTCGGTCCATCGGGCCGGAGTACGTTACGCTTGCCAAGACGCGTTTCCACTCCAGAACTGAAATGAAATAAAATGAAATCTTATACTGATTAAAACCCTTCAACTATAAAAAAATATCAATTTATTTTACACCATGACGTCTAGTGTTTTAATAACATACAAAATGTAAAGGAATTGGTCACTTTGATAGCATGATCGAAAAAAGAGCTCAATTGATTTGGCATACCTATAAAATCCCTATAAAAAAATTCATACGCGCAAAAGATAAATTTACGTTTATGTTATTTCAACATATTAGCAGCACTATTAATGTCATCAAACTTTGTTTCTATTATCCCTCATATGTATTCTTTATCTTAATCCAATATATGGTATTGTAAGGTTAATGAACAATTACAAAACTAATATTTATGAACGCCATATGGAAAAACATTGAGAAGTGAGCGGGTAGCAGTGCTCTGTGATAATTAACCTTTTATAGTTAGGTACTGCTATCTTTGAACTGACTGCCAAGCGTGGAGATTAAGGCAAATCCTATGTGCGTGCCCTTCGAGAAGCCACTGTAAATACGAAGATTTCGTATACATGATGATTTAGCAGGACCTCTAAAACAATTGTAGCAAGAATACATTTGTAGGTGTTGTAAGTACGCAACAACTCGCCGAATGTGGTCGCTCAGATGAACTGTGCAGGTACCATATCACTGAATCTGACTAAGTAAGATGATTTTGATGAATGGTAATAATAAATAGAAGGTTATTTGTAGGTTTACATACAAAAAATGGCGCTTGAGCGTCCGTGGCTCAATGATGTGGATTGTTGCCCTCCTACCGGAAGGGCGCAGGTTCAAATACGTACCAATGCGATTTCGAATTTTCGAAATTATATGAACGTTATCCGACGCTCTTACGGTGAAGGAAAACATCGAGAGGAAACCTGCGCACGCCTGCGAAGAGATTCAAAGGATGTGCGTGAAGTCGGCCAATCTGCACAGGGTCCGCGTGGACAACTAAGGCCTATACACCCTTTACGGGTAGGCTCGTGCCCCTCAGTGGGGACGTTTAATGAGCTGATGATGATGATACAAAAATAAGGGCTCTCCCTTGATACTACGAGGGCATGCACATAAAACACTGATTGTCGATAAGGTGACCCTAAGTCCACCAGTGGATTTAGAAAATAGCCATAGCTAGTGACCTGACGTTCCTTTCGTTCCGGAAGATTTTTTCCCCCATCGGACGATCAACCATGGCGCTAGTTTAGTTAGCATATCTATATTTGGGCGATCGACAATCGAACACGCACTAGACACTACACCATCAAGCCCTCAATTTCAAAATTGTCTATACAATAACAGTACAATTCACGAAAGAAGACTATGCGCAGAAGTATTTTTTTAGGTCAAATTGGAGATACGGTATGGGGGGCGGAAGGAATACTATAAGAGCTGGGCGACGCACAGTGCGACAATGTCCTCTATTTTGTTGTATGTCGTTTTTATTATTCCAAAAATTAATACATTTTATCAATCTAAGCAACGTACAAGCCAGTCATGGCTATTATTTTTTCATAAAAAATGTCAAAGTTTTGGATGCGGCCCGGTGAAATCATTCAAAAATATTTAAAAAAATAAACTTTCTATTTGTAGTTAGATTTTTTTAATAGATTGTACACGATACCCCTGACTTACTAACGAAAAATTTACCCTTTATCGCGAATAAATAACGAAATAAAGTCGGATGGATAACTGTTTCGTTGTATTTTTAATACTTGGTAAATTTTCGTGTTTGCTGAGCCATTTCTTGAGATTTGATATTTTAATACCGTCTTATGATCGCCTGTGAAACTAATTTCAATTCATCCTTGCCATACCTCTTTCAAAATAATAAACACACGCTAACAGCGTCGATGATGATATTAAAATAATTTTACATGAAAATGGATAAAGTTCTGTTGTGGTGTTGCGGTTGAGACGTCGACTGCCACACCAAGGATTTCAGGTTCGATCCCCGGGCAGCACAAACATTTGTGTGCATGAACATACCTGTTTGTAAAGGTCTAGGTGTTTTCTTTGTATAATATGTATCATCATCATCATCAGCTCATTTAACGTCCCCACCGAGGGGCACGAGCCTACCTGTATAGGGTGATTAGGCCTTAGTCGTCCACGCGGGCCTAGTGCGGATTGGACGACTTCACACACAACCTTCGAATCTCTTCGCAGGCGTGCATGAAGGTTTCCTCACGATGTTTTCCTTCACCGTATAATATGTACCTATGTATTTACAAAAATAAAATGTATATAAGTATGTTTATCCGTTGTTTAGTACCCATAATACAGGCTTCACGCTTAACTTGGGGCTACATGGTGATGTGTGAATGTCAGTGGGTATTTAATTATTATTTATACCATTCCCTTTTAAATGCATATTACGATCACTCACTAATTTTTTAAAAAAAAAACTGCAGCTGTTTCAAAATCCCTAAGCGGAAGTGATATTTAAGTTTGTCACACAGATGTATTGACTTAGCACATTGGTAATTTAATTCATTTGACACGCACAAGTATCGCAAAAAAGTCTGATTAGTTTCGTTCCTCTCGTTCGAAACAATAGATTTTAATTAGTTGGAACTTTAAAAAATGCCGTGTAATCGTGATATGCATTTTGGTTTTACCACACTCGATCTTTCACGGCCTAAAACGGTTATTACGCTGTCAAGTTTTGTGGGATAATTAGGTATTTTTTGCACATAGTACCTAGTATTATTTGGTGGAATACCGGTCGGTCATGAGTTCGCAGAATTAGAAGAAAAGGAATTTATATGGGTATTACCGTTGAACCGGAACATAAGTTTAAAATGTTGTTTGTAGGAGTTCGTAAAATGTTTTTTATTTAGTGGTTACAAAAGGCGTATACATTTACTAAATCAATTACATTAGTACTGCCCGAGGATTGAACCCGGAATCCTTGGTGTAATAGCCGAGTTAGCCGACGACCTCTTCACCATTACACCACATGGGTCGTCAAACATAGATTACTCATTTTGTGTTAAATGTAAAGATATCTGTTACGAGCAAGATTTTAAACTATAATTTGGTAGATCCTTTGAGATAAATACCTACCTTAAAAGTATGGTTAAAATCTAATTTCGCGAGTCAAATTTTCCGGCTGTCAAGTTTTAATATTTTTTTTTAAACCGGAGGCCGTCTTTATCATTAATCTCTTGAATGGGTTTACCATAATCTCCTCAATCATTTGTTACGTAGGGACAAGTTTTGACGTAGTATGTTGTTCTCAATTGCTTTTTTTATGTTCTATGACGACATTCAATGTGGGCAATTTTTTTTTAAATAATGTCTCAGAAAGTTATAATTCAAAGAAATATTGTATTAAGGACCAAGAAACAGCAATACAGAACTTATTTCCGTTATTCGGATGAGCTGTAAGCAGATCTTCGAGTAATACCTTCGATTCAACTTCATTTTAAATAGGAAAATACACAATCAAGGGTTTATTTACTCGCTTCAGCACACCAACAACATACTCAGACATGAAATGTAAAAAAAGTCCAACCATCTTACAACATAGTTTCGTGTGTGTCATAAAAAATACAGGTATTAATATTTGACCATTCAAAAACTAAAACTTAACTATCTGTAATGATGTGCGTTTGTTTAAAACAAAAAAAGGATATGACCAATCCATATTATTAAATCCATGTTCATAAAGTAGCATCCAGTTTGTAAAGCATTTTAAAATGTCCACAATATCTAACTGATCTTCGTCGCAGATTCCAATTATATAAATAGCTGTTAGAGCCTAAGCCTTGTAGTATAAACATCTACTGTTTGATCTTCTAATAAGTAACTCCATTGCGAGAGTTCAGTGTGTATTTAAATGGAATAAATTAGTAATTAAACAGAAAACCTGATGATTGATGACAACTGTTTTTTTAACTTTATAGGTATACAATGAGCAGAGGGCTCATCTGATGTTACGTGATACCGTCACCAATGGACACTGCAACGAGTGTTTTGCAATTTTGCGATATTTTGTATTTTCATCTTAAATGCGAAGGAACTTTCTCGCCCATATATTTATCTGTTACTTAGTATCGATAGTACAAGTATCATCAGTTTATCATGGCTTTAGTGATCATTGAGAAAGAAAGAAAGAAAACATTTCTTGGCCACAAATTACAATGCATATAAACGTAACAAACGAACGATGGACACAGAATAAAAAATAAAGGTGAATAATAACTTATAATCTAGTGGCCGATGGTGTACAGCCTCCGCTTAAACTGCAGTAGTATGGTAACTACCGCAGCACTGATATAGACCGTTAGAATATATTTTAAATATTATTTAGAGGTCGGAATAAGGTAGAGTTATTTATGTACTTGCACTGCAATGTTGATATTAATATAGACCTTCTCGAGATTTTTAATCGGCAATCCCAGGTTTGATACAAGGGATTGGTCATTAAAATTACAAATAAAATTTATTAAAATACCTATGAGGTATTTTCTTACTTTATAGATAACACATTTTATTCAATAATTCCTGGGAATGGGAACACCTATGTCCAGCAGGCAGTAGACTGCGATAAGTTGAATCACGGGAACTTTTCTGCTCATAAAAATAATCTTGAACATAGAGGCGTATCCACTTAACCATTTCGATGTATGAAATCAGTGTAAGTACATAAATAACTACCTTATTCCGACCTTTGATTTAAATTTAAAAATAAATTGCAACCGTCACAATCATACGCAGAGAACTTGATACATCGCCCTTTTTTCTGTCTAATGTCTAAAGGTATTTCAAAGACCCATATGGTATAATGGTTTAGAAGTTAGCTGTGACAGCAAAAGTTCCAGCATCGATCGGGCAGTAGAGCCACTGGTGTGCATGAACATAAAAAATAACTACTTAATATTTACATTGAAAATATCGTTTATCATAATAAAAGTAAATACCTAGGGAATCCTTTTAAGTAAATGTGTTTGTATTGGCTTTCTATGTACTTTTAGTGATTGTCAAAAACAAGTATATGATTTTATCATTCGTTAATTACCTATTATTACAAGCACCTTGCTTATAATATGACTAAATACCGCTAGATGAGATGTATATAATTAAATATGAAAAAAAGCAGTATAAGTTTAATGGACTGAGCATGTATTTTTTCGATAATTTAAAGAAACCCAAGCATTTTACCAGTCGTTTATCTCGGTGCGTGTTCTAAACTTCCCTATCACCGGACGGTTTTTTTATCAGCGCGCCATTCCCTAACTTATCAATAACTTGTTGCCGACAATCATTCCACATTGGACTGTTGTGGACAGGCGTCGTGTGTATCTGTTGTGATAGTTATCGGATTATAGTTACGCAAACTGGGATCACTATGACGGAGAAGGAGAAAATAGAGATGCATAGTTTCCAGGTCTGGTATTTGAAGTTATTTGTCAACCGTTTCATTAATCGTGTGTATTGTGGGTGAACGCGTGTTATAATACATATTGTTATCGTAAAAGTGACGTTCCTAGGATACATGTTCGTAAAAAACCTTGATTAATTGAAGTGTCAGTTTACGCTGAACATAATGGAATCATTATAAGGAATTATAATGTGTAATCAACTTTTAAAACAAATTTTAGTTGTAACAAACTTATAACTAAGTATACAAAAATAATACCAACGTACGTAACCTGAAATTCGAATATTTTTGGATTATATAGTCAATATTCACGATTGAAAAAAACGCTAATGTCTTTTGATCCATAGAAACGCAAAATATTACCAGAATAAAGTTACAAAACGATCTATAATGTTATAAAGTGTAATAAACTTTGTGGGAAAAAGTTGATACTGTAAAAGTGACGCTAAAAGCGCAAAAGTTCACCAAAATTCTTCAAATTTAACGCCGAGGGCAGTTCTACATTAAGACTTAAGATATTGTAGAAAATTTAAAAAGAAAACAGTGTTTATTGAAAGTGCTTTATAAATCCATTAAATATGATTTAATAATCAAATAAATATTTGCTTGAACATTTAATAGCGATAATAATTATCTATAATGTCTGGATTCCCGACATTCAATGGGTTAAAGTTAAAAATAACTATTATTCTAAAACTACAACATTGACAGAAAATAATTTTTAGCATTATACTTATTTGGAACACGCTATGACTATTTAAATGTCGAACTTCTAATTGAACTATCTTATATTACTGGATATGGAGTGTTAAAATAACTATTTAAATAAACAAAGATTTCGCTTTACTTATCAGAAGATAGTAAATAGCTGTAAAGCTTCATGTGATAGATATTTTCTAAATGTTTATTGTTTTATCAAACTTTTGACACGAATAAAGATTTATTTTTTCGTCAAAAGTTTGATAGGTAATTGTGTATGCTTAGGTTATGTTTAAAGTAAGAAATATTTGATCGTTGTTGGCTCATTGATGTGGACTGTTGCCTTCCGAACTGGAGGGTGCAGGTTCAAATCCCGACTATTTCCAATGTATTTACGACTTATCAAAATTATATGTACGTTAATCCGACGCTCTTACGGTGACGGAAAACATCGTGAGGAAACATGCCTTACTCTGTTAATAACCTACATAAGTTACGTGGTTTATGTTTCATAGTCCACCATTATCCCATTTGCAATCGAATAAACACCATCATTTTCAAATATAAATCTGTAAAAAAAAACGCTCCAAGAGCCGTTATATAACCAGAAAGCAATTAACATTAATTATTGTTTAAGAACGCGCGTTTCGTGTTATAATTTGCCGTAAAACAACATGTTTATTTTTAACAAGAGGGACCAGAAGAAAAAAGAAGAAATGCAGACGAAGACATCTTGGATACGGTGCTGTCATACGTGGGGGCCATGGGGCGTTACCAGAAGCTGTTATTCCTGGCCATGCTGCCATTCGGCTTGTTTTTCGCGTTCGTCTATTTCGTCCAGATGTTCGTGGCTGCGACCCCGCAGCGCCATTGGTGTAAGATACCAGAACTGGATCATTTGGACCCAATCGTGAGGTAGGTTTCTTGTGGAACTGTAAAAAAATTTAGTTCAGAGTTTGACGATTTTTGTGGTATCCATGTGTGTGGTACCCATGGACACTCGTAATTCCGAAGGAGCCACGCGAGTGTTGCCGACCACAAAATCCGAGAGGGTAAAGAAAATAAGGGAAAAGGGGTAATTTTAGGCTTCACTTTGTTGACAAATCACAATGTTTTCTGTGAGGCTGTGTACCTCACTCACTCGACGAATACACGTCGGTTTTCTGTGGTATCAGTTTTATCGATCCGACCCATTCGTGGCGCAGCACAGGATTGTTTTTAACCTATTGAAGGTCCTGGACATATTCAAATAATGTGGCCCCTATAATTACGACAAGGGGTCTCGAGAAATCTTATGTATATATCTTACAACGGGGCAGCGTGGTCAAAAATTACTAGAATTGATCTTATTAATGAATGGTCCCTTGCATCTGACCTAAGGGGGGCTCCTATTGGTCGAGAGGCCTCGGGCACTTGCCCAAAGTGCCTAATAGGAAAGAGGGGACTGCCGAAGCGTGGCTCTACCACACCTCAAAATTGAAAAGCGACGCAAGCCTTCATGGTTTCATGTTATCACAGGCGGAACCTCACGACGCTCCAATCGGTAACGAGTGGGACCGCTGCGTGACCTTCAACGCCAACTGGAGTCAGGTCCTGGAGACGATGACGGCACCCCATCCTAGCACGCCGACTGTGCCTTGCAAACACGGCTGGGACTTCGAGTTGGGGGATATTCCGTACCATACAGTCGTTAGTGAGGTAATTTCTTTTACTTCTTTCTTTCTTTTACTATACAATGTCCGCTGTTGTTCAAAGGCTGGTCCATTGAGGGCCAATTTAACAGCATTTATCATCCGTGTGACACTTAATAATCTCCACACTTGGTTATGGGGAACTGGGGGTGCTGGCCTAAAACTGATTGGTGGGTGTTAAAGAGTACCAATCTCATACCGGTTATAACCAGTTCAACCAGTTAATTAAAGATTTTAAAAATCCTCATGAAGTAAGGTACAATAGACCATAGATAGTAAGCGTATAGATAAGGTATAGAAGTAGCGCGCTAATTCTAAATCTATGCAATAAACGAATATTTATCGGATAAACATTAGTGGTCTTACACATAGTGTTACAGATACAAAATCTTTTAAATTAAGTGTTGTAAAGTTATATTTAGGTAAATGACGCAACTCTGTAACTTATGATATAAAAAGTTTAAAAGTGTGACTATCGACTTTCTTGCCGGCTCTTCTCGAAGATCCTACTTATTCCGAATTCTGTGGTAGAGTCATCATAAGATATCATAATAACAATTGAAGATTGAAAGTATCTCTGAAGAATATTTCAATAAAGATATTTTGAGATTTGATATTGATAGCCGGTGCATACAGGCTGGGGAGCTTGTATGGACTAACATAGACAAATTTGGGAATTCACCAAATTACTACGTTACTGATTCTTTAATTTCAGCCGTCCATTTCTCTATTTTCTAAGGCGCGTAGTGATTTAAGTAGTGTAAACTGAAGTACTGGACTGTAGAATGAGCCACTGACGCTAGATAAATGCTATCGACTCTTCCATATGCGCTCCAATGCGTTGAACGGAAGTTTGAAACATCGACCACAAGCCTTTAGTCAACAAACTGCTTTACTTTGGTATTTTCAATGTTTTTACTGTATTATTTTGTGTATTTTTGACATTCATAAAGTGCTTTTTGTAAGCCTGTTTTGAATAAATGGACTGAGTCGTAGTATTGAAATTGTTCTGTTGTTTCCAGCGAGGATGGGTGTGTGAGTACGCCGGGTTCGGTCCGTTGGCGCAAGCGATATTCTTCGCGGGTTCCTTCGTGGGGGGCATCTTCTTCGGCTGGTTGGCTGACACGTTTGGCAGGGTGCCCGCTTTGGTTGGTAAGAATAATATTAATATGGCATATAACCCGTAGCTGTGGTGTGTGGGAGCATTTAAGAAGCCCGTTTTACCAGACATCTTCAGCTAGACGGCGTCACTAGGCTTTTCGACACAAATTACGTAAATAAATTCTGAAATATGGGCCAAAACCTAGGCAAATTATTTTACATTAGCATAGTTTTTTGCGTGAAAACGTTACAAATAATACGTCTTTCCTCTTTGTAATATAACTGCAAAAATATTAAATCAAATGTGATTACAATCTTTTCCATATTATATTTCTGCATCCGATAATGTAGTGTAGGGAGATTAAAAAGTATTTCCAATGACCTACTTAGGTATTTCAGCTTCATGATTGCAAGAATGATGAGTTGATGACATTTACTAACTTCCTTTTATGTCTTCTGTTGTACCAATGATTTATTCCCATTTGACAAAATAAGGAAAATAAACGTTATTTATACTTCTATGATTTATTAGATTCTTTTATTATTTGAAAAACCTAGTTGGGATATAAAATATACATTGTTAACATACCTAATTCACACCAATAAGCACAATGTTGCAAAAGTTAATGCACACTTATATGTGTGTTAATATTAATAATAAGTGTGTTAATTAAATATTTATTTATCGCCAATAAATGCTGTTGCAAAAAGTTAATGGTCATACTTTATTTTATTAGTGTAAGTAGTAATTTGAAACAAAATAAAAACGGATAAGATAGCGATTCAAATAATATTAGTTGACCCAGCGACTTAGTTCGCCTCAGAAGTAATAAACGTCAGACTGGAGAAATTAAAAGTATGTCGTCTCCAGGTTTTAGACATCATGGGTTCATCACCATATTTTTTTAACAAATCAGTTCAGCAATTCTTAAGTTATAAATAGTGTTACTAACACCAATTTCTTATAAAGATTTAAGCAACACTATATTGATAGAATTTATAAAATCGAAACGATGATGATGATGGTTGAAGTTTCGGTCTGAACCAAACTAAATACGACTTTTTATTTGTTTAGTGTTTGTATGTACATATTAATCTTCATGTTAGGTTGTAATATTTGCGAAGTCAGTTTATTTTTTAAATGGGTTGTTGACAAACTTGAAACGGTCCGATGCGCAAGTTACTAATTTAGCATCTTGTACGCGTAAAATATTTAGCTCATTATTTGGGACTGGATGTTGAGCTGATTTCGAATTTGGTTGACACATTGGTCGGTCATGTGATGGATGATCGAAAAATATTATTTGGAGTCACTCTATACTTTCAAATCAATATTTATTTATTTCATTAAAAACTGAAGTACAGTACAAATTCATATTTATCATATATAACATTTTTTATTGCCAGTACTAGATAAACCTGTTTTCAGGCACTTTAAGCTTTTATGGTGGCGTAATAACCAGTATTGTGCCAAAGTGGTGGGTGGCTGCGGTCAATTTCTCTCTGAAATGAAATGAAAAGTGTTTTTCAGTTTAGGTCCTTACATAACTTATGAATGTCAAATGAAGCTACCACTGGTTCAGGCGTAGTTTTCCACTGAGAAGATCCAGCAAGAAACTCAGTTGTCACTCTTTTCAAAAATTTTGTGTTTTGTACAGAATCATATTATTTGATATCAAAATAATTATATAAAGCAAATTATATTCACATTTTTAATCATATTAATATTAGTAAAAATATAATTATCTACTACTGTAATGCTGTATCGGTTGGTTATAGAAACTATGAATCTTTGATTTTTATTATTTTTTAATTAAAAATTTGAGTGTGTTTGACCGCCATCTTACCTGATGGTAAGTGATGATCGGCCGAGGATGGATCATACCTGCCTAGAACAGCTATTACTCTTGCCTTGAAGACGGCCAGGTTGTAATGATCGGGGAACACAATTGTATACTCAAATAATGCCTATTCACTATTGCTTGTTCAGGGGCTAACCTGATCGGCTGCGTGGGTGGTGTTGCAAGCGTGTTCACTACAGGATTATGGGATTCGCTTTCTGCCGGTTCTCTGTCGCATGGCCTACGACTGCGTTTTATGATGATTTACATTTTGGGTAAGATATACATACCTACTGTTATTATTTATTTACTTATGAACACAAAAACATAACAAAAACAATACAGATGGAAAAATTAGTACAAAGGCACAGCTTATTTCAGAAATTTCGAAAGAAAGAAAGCAAGATAAGTAGGCTAGTGTGTTATGTTATAACTATATACAATATACAGATAACAATCATGTATAAACACAGAACTATTTAATACATACATTTAAAATAATTTGACATCCCTGTGGTGTAATAGTTGAAACGTCGGCTACTACACCAAAGGTTTCAGGTTCGCACCCCATGCGGAAAAAAGATTTGTGTCCGGCGTGCCTAAGGGTAGTAGACGAGTTCTAGAGTAGAGACTGTGTCTTGGCAAGCGTAGCGTAGGACGCCCTCCGTCCCGATGGACTGGATCCGATGGATGATAATCAACTTATCTCGATAATCAAAAACTTAATCATATTATCCTTCAGACTTGTCAATGCTCTCGAGTACTATAACAAATATGTCCCTTTTTTTACAGTTCTAGAATACGTGGGACCCAAACACCGAACGTGGGTGGCAAACATGTCGATCGCGCTTTTCTTCGGCAGCGGCTGTCTGATCCTGCCCTGGCTTGCAGTCTGGATCAGCAATTGGAGGATCTTAATATTGGCGACTTCCATACCAATGCTTGTTGTTGTATTCGTGCCTTTGTTGGTACGGAGCGCGCTAGGTAAGTCCATTATACCATCAATATGCAGTGCCGGATTAAGACTACTCGGGGC
Organism: Leucinodes orbonalis; assembly: GCA_019425675.1. Taxonomy (NCBI): domain Eukaryota; kingdom Metazoa; phylum Arthropoda; class Insecta; order Lepidoptera; family Crambidae; genus Leucinodes; species Leucinodes orbonalis. Next base: position 66,787 of record PQWD01001539.1, on the reverse strand, counting down.
CTAAGCAATCCACACTTGTGGGGCCCCTGTCAGTATGTCAACAGGAATTAGTAGCATAGCGCAGTAGTTGAAACATAGGTAATGATTTTATCACTTTGTGAGTGTTAGTTTTGTCAGTTAGGTTAGGACATTGAGGCTATATCACCTGTTTCTCCTAAAAGAAAGACGATTCCGTGCTTCGGAGGGCACGTTTAGCCGTCGGTCCGGGTGTGCGTTACCCTAGCAGGAAAGTATGTCCTAGAGTGATATGAGTGGTACCAATGTTTTGCTCAATTTTACTATATATGTGCCAAAATTTATATATGTGCATCCAGCCGTTTTGGAATAAATCGAAAAAAACAGTTCCTGCTAGGGTAACGTTTTCTAGCAGGAATTTTTTAACAAAATATCGGAGAGAAAAAATAATTAGTCCGTTAGAAAGCTTATGTTTGTGCATGAATGTGCGCCAAAAATTATATATGTGCGCCTTCAGGTTTTTGAAATATTCACTTTTTAATCTTCCTGCTAGGGTAACGTTTTACAAAATCGCATATCTCGAAAACTATTGCATGTCGTTTTGAAAAAATTGCATAAATAGCTCTTACATGTGCCAATATGTGCCGGAATTTTGAACAAGAAAAAAACTTAGATTTTAAGTTATATAGCGATCTTTTAAGAAATTAAAAGATCATAAAGTAACATATTTGTCAGTTTTTTTTCAGGCTCTACTTTGGTGAGTGTTTTCGAGCTCCACGCACTTATCATCGTCACTCTTTCACCATAGGTTATCAAGGCGAACTGCAAATTTCATCCGTTTGTAGTTGACGTTCCCGCATTCGGACTAAGCGTTTTGCTTCTTTTCATTATGCGTACAGCTAGGGAATGAATGACCTCCCTGCGTTTGTTTTTCCGGCCACTTACAACCTCGTGGCATTCAAAAAACGAGTGAATAGGCTTTTTCTGGGCAAGCTCGCTATCTTAGAGCACGTCTCTTCCCATAGGATAGTCTGTGCTCAAGAGTAAGCCCAGATATAAAAAAAAAATAGAAAAATAATGTAGCCTCTTTAAAAAAGACCGATAAGCTCATAAAAAAATGCATTTGATCCGTCTTGAGACGCAGATTATGTGCAACAAGTTTCAATAGTGCACATTCATTAGTTGTTGAGTAATATGAGAAAACTAAAAAAAAACCTATCATGAGTTTGACGTTCACATACAAGAAACTGGTTCAATCTAAGATGAGCGAGTGTAACATGATTCATTTTTCATCATCAGCTCATTAAACGTCCCACCGAGGAGCACGAGCCTACCCGTATAGGGTGATTAGGCCTTAGTCGTCCACGCGGGCCCAGTGCGGATTGGACGACTTCAAACACAACCTTCGAATCTCTTGGCAGGCGTGCATGAAGGTTTCCTCACGATGTTTTCCTTCACCGTAAGAGCGTCGGATAACGTACATATATTTTCGAAAATTCGAAAATACATTGGTACGTGTCGGGATTTGAACCTCAGCCCTCCCGGTAGGAAGGCGACAGTCCACACCACTGAGCCACCGACGCTCACCGTAAACCATGATTATGTGCATATTGTCAACTAAAATTGTGAAAATGTTCCGTATTTAAAAAGATATAAACAAAAATCAAATAAAATAAAATACGGTCGATTATCCGACCAAATTGGAATGACTACTAAAAAGCGACGGTTCGATATGTATCGATGGCCTTCGGTAATGAACGCTTAATACCTCTGTAGCCGTCGTACAGTCGCGTTAGAAAGTTTTTTGGTAAATTTGGGTTCATGCAAATATTACTATTGTAACTTATGTTTAAATTTCGTACAAAATAACTTTTTAATATAATTATTTTGAATAGACTTTTAAAAAAATATTAATATGTTATAACTATTAAATTCGTACAGAAATTATTTAGGTTTGTGGAGACCCAGCGAAGTAAAAAAAATAACTAAAATCACATTATTTTTTAATTAAAACCAATTTATAGAAACAAAAAGTAACACTTAAATATACTCGTAATATTGAAATGCATGCATGTTATTTCTTATAATAACCTTTGGATGTGAGAATTAAAATATTTATATATATTTTATTTTATTTAATTAAGGCACTGAATCACATATAATATACCTACCTAAAAATGTACACAGAAATAGTTTCAAATATACTTTGGTATTATCAAATCAGTATTACCTAAAATCACATTCATTTTCCAGTCAATGAGCATAGTAATCACAATAAAGCACAGAGTAATTTAGTCATTTATAAAATAATATTTGTCTCAGGAATAATTTGCAATTTCTTATTTCATTATGCGATCTGCAGAGTGTGATGTGATGACTGTTATGCACGTCACATAGACTAGCTCGCTATTGCACTGTCCGGCATATCGCACAGTGTTGCCAACTTAGCTACTTTATAGATAGATTTTATAGAACCTACTTCTTATCAACATTCTCTCTTCAACCTATTGCAGTCCACTGCTGGACATAGGTCTCTGACCTCTACACAAATTTCTTACAAAACTTACACGATTGATATGATTAATATTTTTTTACTCTGCCAAATAGTATTTTTTTATATAAAACAAAATACAACCGACCGTGTTGTTCCCAATTAAAACTGTATGAACATAACTTTATAATTTTCAGAAGCCAACACGTGCAATTGTAGTAAAAAGCCCTTTGCATTATTCAAGATGGAGTACTGTTTACATATCTGTCTCCCTCTAATTAATACCTCAGTTACCTGTCCTTTTTGCTACAAGCAATACGTATTATGTCATAGCTTGCGCGCGGCCAGAGTTAATACATAGTCCATTGATGGTTACTTTTACTTTAACATGGTGTCACGCTTATCTTCAAATTATTATAGAGTTTTATTGTGTGACGGTGATCAATAATACTCAACTCTACAAAAAAGAATGAAGTGAAGTACTAAAATAATTGTGCAAGTCGTGTGGAGTTTATGTGAGAAGAAAAAACGAACATAATTAACTAAGCATAATAACTTTAAAGCACATTCTCACACTAAAATTTCGTTTTTTATATTGTTTTTCAATACATTCTTTATTATTTCCATTTGTACTACCCAATGCATTTTTATGAAATTTATAAAAAATATGGAAATATTGTTTTCTAAATTAATAAGTATCACTTTTTTATTTTACTGTACTTAGGCACAAGACGTGTCAATAGGTTGATGTGTAAATTTAAGAAGGCTATCGATACATATTCAACCGTCGCTTTTTAGTAGTCATTCCAATTGGTCGGATAATCGACGATTTTATTATTTTGTTTTTGTTTATATCTTTTTAAATACGGAACATTTTAAGCTGAAAATTTTCACAATTTTAGTTGACAATATGCACATAATCATGGTTTACACTCGCTCATCTTAGATTGAACCAGTTTCTTGTATGTGAACGTCAAACTCATGATAGGTTTTTTGTTTAGTTTTTCTCATATTACTCAACAACTAATGAATGTGCACTATTGAAACTTGCTGCACATAATCTGCGTCTCAAGACGGATCAAATGCATTTTTTTGAGCTTATCGGTCTTTTTATAAAGAGGCTACATTTTTTTCTAATTTCTTAAAAGATCGTTAAAACTTAAAATCTAGTTTTTTTTTTGTTCAAAATTCCGGGCACTATTGGCACATGTAAGAGCTATTTATACAATTTTTTCATAACGCACATGCAATAGTTTTCGAGATATGCGATTTTGTAAAACGTTACCCTAGCAGGAAGATTAAAAGTTGAATATTTCAAAAACTGAAGCGCACATATATAATTTTTGGCGCACATTCATGCACAAACATAAGCTTTCTAACGGACTAATATTTTTCTCTCCGATGTTTTGTTAAAAATTTTCCTGCTAGAAAACGTTACCCTAGCAGGAACTGTTTTTTTCGATTTATTCCAAAACGGCTGGATGCACATATATAAATTTGGCGCACATATATAGTAAATTGAGCACAAACATTGGTACCACTCATATCACTCTAGGACATACTTTCCTGCTAGGGTAACGCACACGGTCCCGCCGCTTCGAATTGTCGTTAATCAAAAACCCGTCAAGGCCGTGAAGCGGTTTCAAAACTCAGAAACAGGGACTTGTGTGTGGTCAGTCCACTCGCTAAGAAAAGAACAAGAATTTGTCTTAAAAACCTACACGATTAAAAAAACAAGAGTAACTAACATACTCGAATCGCGTCTGCGAAAAAACCAAGTCGATTTTGCATGAAATTATTTTTCATGCAAATATTAGTATTTTTGTAAAATAAGATGAAAATATTAAACGTACCTTGGAAGTGGAGGTGCCACAAAAACAAAACTAAAGTACTTATAATTATTTACAAAAAAAATGCGCTTGCGGCTTTTTCGGGCATTCACTGATGATGATTTCCCAATAAACCTTCATTTTTTTTGTGCTTCGTCGGGGCCCCCGGACGTGGGGCCCTAAGCTAGTGCTTAATTTGCTTAAGGGTTAATCCAGGACTGTCAATATGGAAAAATCTTAAACCGCTAAAGACGAACGTATCCAACAGACAATGCATTTTTAGGGTTTCGTAGCCAAATAGAAAAAAACGGAACCCTTATAGATTCGACAAGTCTGTCTGTCTGTCCGTATGTCACACCCTTTTTGCTCCGAAACTATAAACACTACACTATTCAAACTTTGTAAGTGTATGTGTTCTGTGAACTGCTATAAGGTTTTGACAAGAAAATTAAAAAATATGTATATTTTGGGGTTTCCCATACATTGAACTGAAACTCAAAAATTTTTTTTAAAGAGACTTCCAAGGTTAAAAAAAGTGTGTCCCCTCTCTAGTTTCTAAACTACGGGGATGATAAAATAAAAAAATAAAAGATGTATATGTATGTACATTACCATGAAATCTAAGAACGAAATTTAGTTTGAACGATATAGGTTCTGTAGTTTTTTTTTAATATGACATAAACGGTGAATCACCATTTTCTCATATTAAGGCTGTAATAAGGTGCCTAAGTAAATAAAAAATATTTTATTTTATGTTAATTGCTGCTGCAGAACCCTCCACGGGCGAGTACGACTCGCGCTTAGACAATTTTTGTTTTGTATCCAGCCTGGCAGTTAAATGCTAAGGATTTGTGTGGTTCATCATAGTGATACTACGGAACTTCACTTTCTAAAATTACCACGTATAAGAGATCTAACATCTGTCGTTTTGAGTGACAGACGCAGGGCACTGTTGGCGGAAAATAATGACAAGTTGGTAATTTCCACCAACGCTTCTTCTGCCATGGTCAGGCGTATCACTTATCATCAGATGAGCGATTTGACCGTCCTATTGACTAAATGCACACCAATCTGGCTTAAGTGGGGGTGGGGCTTAGATTTCGTGTTGGAAAAATGTTTCTGGTAACTGTACATTTTGGGACGAGTGCAAATTTTGTGGTGACAATTGTATTTTTATAGGCTAATTTAGTGAATCGTCCTCACAACACGTCCGTCCCACTGCGCGGAAACAATGATTAAAAAAATACTTTTTCGTTCTGGATTTGTCCCATTTAGTTTTATATCACATTTCTAGCGTCGGTGGCTCAATGGTGTGGACCACAGACATCCGAATATACAATTAGACTGGACAAGCCGCCAAGTTTATAGGCAGTCCCAGTGTCGCAATTTCTTTTCGGTTCTTACCTGTGAAAAGTTATTATATTTCTTGGTAAATTTACTGATTCCTTGCGATGATGGCATGTTACAATTGCACAGGATGGTATTTTGGAAAAAAAACGGTACTTTTTTTAATATTCGTGCGTCTCGACTCGTCTCACAGAGCGTAAACTGGTAGCCAGTGTATGCTCGTTGAGCTTACATTTGTCGCACTTAAAAACGCGGCTTGCCCTATCTCCTGTATTGGGAAATCTGTGGTGTGGACTGTTGCCATCCTACAGGGAGGGTGAAGGATCAGATCTCGCCACGTTTCATTTTTCGTATTTTACATTTACATTAATCCGACGCTCTTCCGGTGAATTAAAACATCGTGAGGAAACCTACGCACGCCTGCAAAGAGATTCAAAGGTTGTGTGTAATCGGCCAATCCGCTGGGCCCGCGTGGACGACTATGGCCTTTACACCCTTTACGGTAGGCTCGTACCTCAGTGGGAATTTAATGAGCTTATGAAGAAGTAAATTTTGGAAAGTAATATCAGCAAAAATGTTATAAAAACATATTAACCCATTTATTAGTATGTACCCTCAATTTCATCATCTTCTTATTTAACGAAATTACCGTCACCACACATATTGTCTTCTTATGTGCTGACTATCGTTTCTATCTTTGCAATATCTAATCAGCTTACAGTGTTCGTATAAAATCAAAGTAATTCTAGAGGGTACCGACTTTTTTGTTTAAGGTCACCTTCATCCTTACACAAAAAAGTTTATTTGGATCAGTTCAGACCCTGGGGTTGGATCTGAACTGAGCCAAATAAAAGATAAATGGCATGCATTACACATTTGGTTTTCTTCAATATTCGGAAGAATCAAGCAAATCTATTACAGTGATACTATATTTAATCTTATCAAGAGATAGTGACCTGGAAATATTTTGTATTGAAATTAATTCTAATTCACGTGTCATTCAAGGTTTAAAGCAGTGATAAGACTTGTAGGTATAATCGATTCTGATTCGAATGATCTCGTGCATAGCTAAACCTTGACAACAAATATATTATAGTAATCTAATGTTATACTTAGTTGTTAATGAGGGTATTTGTAATTTAATAATCTGTCAAGTATAATAGCAAGTTGCTCTCTTCCCATTGGTTATTCGCGTGACATTTGGATATTTAATGTCACTACAAACATCAGTGACCAATCGAAATTATCCTAGACTTTTCACCAACGTCGCGCCATCTAGTGAGGTTTTACATTGCAAAAACCCTCATTGGTTTGAACTTTTTCTAGATTCATAGATAAAATTATGGATAAATTTTATCGATACTGTAATAATTGCGGAGGATGGGGGCGAAACATATCTATGTGCAGCTATCCGATGGTGTAAAGGCCAGCGGCCAACAGAGCAAAGTCCTCGAATAACCCATTGACGCCGGGAATCATAGATTTTCTATTGTGTCTGGTGCCTTAAGGCGTCATTAGCGGTCAAAGGGTTTAAACATACTGTTACGAATTGACGTAATTAAAATGTCATTGAATATGGCGGCTAATATGTGACGTCAGACCACAGACAGTCCATAGAGTATGACATGCGAATTGTCAAATAGCAAAGAGTCTAGTATGTTCTAGATAATTCGCGAACTATGTAGAATGACGTCGACGCTTCGAGCTCAGCGGCCGGACAGGTATATAAGGCGGACCGACGGGTGCGCCGGGAGTCTTGTGTTCTACTCAAGAGCGAACGAAGAGCGAAATACCTGCGACTACAAGGAAGAAGCGAGTGATACAGCGATATCTAAGGGATCGTCGAGTGTGATATAACAGTGTGAAGAGTTAACGTGTGATTATTACGTGTGTGTGCGGAAAGTGTTGTGTTATAGTGTGCAGTGTTAATTACGGATTTTAGTGCGAGCGTTTAGTGTAAGTGTAATTAGTGTTGTGTGTGTTTAATATTGGTTAATTAATAAAGTGTGTTACCGTGTTATTCTTCGTGTTTGGCAATAATTTATCCGGAACCCCCAGCTCGTAACATTTGGTGTCAGAAGTGGGATAAATTATGCCTGTGCTACCGAAGGAAGATACGGACGTTGTTCGAACTAGAAGCCAGCGACAACAAGCTATGGACCGCAGCCGGTTTCAGGAGTCGCCATCTTCGGGCAGTCAAGCTACTACAACAGAAGGTGTACCTGGACCATCATCGGCCTTTACAGCACCTACGTTTGATATGGCTGCATTAATGGCGATGATGCAGGAGCAGACTCGATTGTTACAGGCGCAACTCCAGGCCGATAAGGAGGAACAGGCTCGCCGACAGGAGGAGCAGGCTCGCCGACAGGAGGAACAGACGAGGCTGTTACAGGCGCAACTCCAGGCAGATAAGGAGGAACAGGCTCGCAGACAGCAAGAGCAGGCTCGGCAACAAGAAGAACAAATGCTCCTTATTAAGGACATCCATAGCAAGTTTGGGAAGGATCTTCAAGAGGTTAAGGAGCAAGTCGGCCACATGAGAAACGGATTACGAAGCTTTCGAGATTGCCGACGTCAAGAAGGAAGTAAGGAGCTTAAGATCACCAAAGGAGCCCGCTATCCGTTGGTTGCGCGCCTTCAACAAAAGGCGTTAAAGTGCCGCCATTCGATGGGACAACGTCTTGGTCGGCGTACAAACTACAGTTCGAGGTGGTTAAGAAAACGAACTCGTGGTCTGAATCCCAGGCTTTGACGGCGCTAACACTGGGCCTACGGGGCGAAGCATTGTGTTCTTGAAACTCTTGGCGACGATGTGACATATGGACAGTTGGTGCAAGCACTGGAATCCAGGTTTGGTGATGCTCATTTGGAATATGTGTTTCGCGCTCAGCTTAAAGAACGGGTCCAGCGCGTTGGTGAGAATTTACAACAGTGGGGATTGGAGATTGAGAAACTTGTTCGTAAAGCATATCGAACAGAACCCATACTAGCTCAGAAGATATTGGTGCAGGCTTTTGTGGATGGCATACGGGATTTGGAGGTGAGAGCAGCTGTGCGACTTGGACATCACGCTCGCTTAAGGATGCTTTGGCCCATGCGTTGGAAGTGGAAGCAGTGCGACAAGACCAAAGAACCACCGCATCAGGGAAGTTGTTGAAACGGCTGATTGTCGATATTTGCGGAGATTTATCCCTAGATGTTATTTCGTGGGCTCAAAGGCCATCTTCGCTCCAACTGCCGCAAGCAAATTAACGCATGGCGGACTGAAAACATGTAGACAGGGCAGCAATTACAACTGCCCAACAACAGCAGTCATCGGAGAGGGCCAAAACACGTTACGATCGCAACGTAAACAATCAAGGTTTTGTAAGAAGGTTCATTGGTATGGCTACATAACCCACTTCGAAGCAAAGGAAGTCTCCCAAACTTCAAGCTAAATGGGATGGACCGTACCAAGTAATAACCAAAATTCGACGTCACTTACCGCATACGCAAGCACCCACGAGGAGCATCCAAGATTGTTCATGTGATCGATTAGCGCGTTTCTATGGAGAGATGCTCGGGACGAGCATTTCTTGGAAGGGGCAGTGTTACGAATTGACGTAATTAAAATGTCATTGAATATGGCGGCTAATATGTGACGTCAGACCACAGACAGTCCATAGAGTATGACATGCGATTACGTCATTCGTCAATATAGAAGTCAAATATCAAATCTGCTAGATATACCTACAGTGAGATTTTAGACGAAACTTGCTTACCTCGTATTAGCATAATGTGAATGACTTAATTCGATTAATCAAGTTAAATTTGCAGATGGCTTTCATCGAAAGGTCGAGTGAACCAGGCGGTTGATGTGCTGAGGAAGTTTGAAAGAATCAACGGAACCAAGGTCCCTCAAGATGTTATGGACGAATTTATCGTAAGTACGGACGAATATGCTTAAAACAATAAATGTTATAGAGGGGCGTGAAACCACGATTTGCTTTGATTCGTCGCGTTTGAAGTTATCGGAGCCTTGCGCAGATGGCACTTGGTATAACCCATATGGCACTTAGCCTAACGCATACGGCTTTTAGCCTAGTAGATGTTTCTTAGCCTAGCGCAGATTGCACTTAGTCTACTAACGCAAATGACTCAACCCAGCTCAGATTCCTCACTTTGCTCCCTGGGTGGCAACTCTCTACGCTATCCCGGGGACTCTGAATTCCCCACTCTTTATACTATCCTCTGTCCTATACCAAGAAGTCCCCCTGGAACGTCAACCCGAAGGCACCAGGGGGACATGCTACCATGTATCCTTTCACCTTCCCTAAACACTTATAACATTGTGAAAAAAATTTGTAACTTAGTGAATAATATAATAAAAAAAACCCAGCTCAGATGACTCAGCCCAGCGCGGATAGAATTCAGCCTCATATAATGTTTCGTTATTTTTATTGCACAAGTATATTCTATTGTTTATACATATTTATGTTTCTTTTATTTCATTTAAGTAATTTGGTATGACAGCGAGCTGATGTAAAATTAAAATGTTATTTATGTTCTCATGTAAGTGGCTTTTTGTTTATGAGAATAAATGTCTTTAAACCTAAACCTATTCCAGGTATCGTCCCGTCAAACGCGTCAGACCGACGAGTCGATAGGCGCGGTGTTCCGCAGCGGGCCGTTGCGTTGGATGATGCTGTACTTGATCGTGGTGTACATGGGCTGTGCTGTCATCTTCGACGGGCTAGTCCGCATGTCCGAAGGCCTAGGGCTGGATTTCTTCATCACGTTCACGCTCACGTCCGCCACGGAGATACCTTCTGTTACACTGCTCGCGCTTATATTGGACAAGTGAGTCATCATCATCATCATGAATAAATTATAAATATCCACTGACATTCACACAGCATTCAAGTGAGTCATCATCATCATCATGATAAATATAAATATCCACTGACATTCACACAGCGCCATCCGGCCCCAAGTTAAGCGTGAAGCTTGTATTACGGGTACTAAACAACTGATTAACATACTTATATACTTTTTTTGTAATCACAGACATAATATACGTAGAAAACACTTAGACCAATACAAACTCCCATTTGGTGTTGCGGTTTAGACGTCGGTTGCTACACATCGCCACCTGAACCAGGTCAAAAGTATCAATGATAGACCTGCAGAAAAATGGTGGAAAAGTAAGCTATTTAAACAAAGAAGAATTTGTATTAAATATATGTTATATTTCTCGTAAGGTATTCTTAATACCGACAAGTATAGGAAAACTATGTAAAACCATTTTTTTAAAAGTTTCTTGCCGGATTCTTCTTGGTAGATGACAACCCTCCGAACCGGTGGTTGATTAATTAAAATAACTTCTTTTTTTACCATTCAAAAATGTTATTTCATGATTTATTTGAATAAAGCTCTCATGAGTCTTCTGTGGGTAGATTTAATTTTTTTTGTAGAAGGTTCGTTTGTTAACATCCACCAATTGGCATTGGGCCCGCGTGGTGGGAAACGCCCCAATCTCCCTTACAGTAATACTGTGCAGGACAGCCTGTGCACTGTCGTATGATGTTATGGGCTGGTTTATGTTGTTAGATTATTATTTAAAATACATTTTATAAAACACAGATGGGGTCGCAGAATCCTGACATGCGGTCCTTTGCTACTGACCGGAATCCTTTCCCTCATAGCGGCGTTGTTCCTAAAGGTAAGTGAAAGGAATAATCAATCAATCATTTATTGCTTCTCCACAATAGTTATGTGTCATTGTTAGCTCATTAAACGTCCTCCGAGGGACCTGAGCCTACCCGTATAGGGTGTATAGACCTTAGTCGTCCACGCGGGCCCAGTGTGGATTAGCCGACTTTGAATCTCGACGCAGGCATGCGCAGGTTTCCTCACGATGTTTTCCTTCACCTTAAGAGCATCGGATAACGTACATATAATTTCGAAAATTCTAAAACATATTGGTACGTGGCGGGTTTTGAACCTGCGCCCTCACGACCGGAAGGCAACAGTCCACAACTGAGACCAACAACTGATGGACAGTTATTATTCTCCATCAACCGCACAGCGCCCGTCACCCGGGACAACAGATGTAAGTTCTCTCATACCCGGTAATTTTACTAGCTACATGTTCTCATCCTGAAAAACCGAAGTTCAAAACACATCCATTTCACGGGACGATTACTGGCACTGCGGTGGTACCTACCTAGAAGACTTAGTACCAAGTCTACCACCTAGTGTTTTTGGGTTTATATATTCTTATAGATTCATCAAGTCTGTCAGTCTGTCCGTCCGTCCGTATGTCACACCCTTTTAACTATAAACACTACACTATTCAAACTTTGTAAGTATATGTATTATATATATGTATATAAGAAATTTGAAAATAAAAATATATTGTGGGGTTCCCCATACATGAAACTGGAAGTCAAACATTTTTTTTAATCGTACCCTCCCGTGTGTGATATCGATGTGTGAGCTTTAAAAATGATATCGAGGTTTGTAATATCATTTTTTGATAAATTAAAAAGTTTGCGTGAGAGTCACTTCCAAAATTGAAAAAGTTGTGCCCCGCCCCCCTCCTCTAATTTCGAAAAGTATGGGGTTGATAAAATAAAAAAAAATGATGTACACTACCATGAAATCTAGGTGCCTAAGTAAATAACAAATACTTTATTTTATGTTACTTACTGCTACGAAACCCTCCACGGGTTCCGACTCGCGCATGGTCTATTTTTTTTTAATTGTCTGTATTTTTATTGATTCACAGGTAAAAAAGGTTTGTGTTGGCATTTATAGTGTGTCTAAATAAATACCCCATGTATCGTGCAGGTATCCCGCAAGTATCATTAGCTATCATGGCGCGGTTCTTCGTGAACATGGCATACAATGCGGCTATCCAGTGGGCCACGGAGTTGCTTCCTACTCGCGTACGAGCCTCTGGAACATCCCTGGTCCATGTTAGCGGGTACATCGCTACCGTGGTCTCGCCTTTCATCGTATACTCGGTGAGTGTTGGCCTTTTAAATAGGCCCTTTGACCGCTAACGATGCCTTAAGGCGCCAGACACAATAGATTGTGTCTGGATTCCCGGCGTTTAATGGATTAAATGTGCGAGTGCCATAATGAATAGGTTGGCCGACACCGGAGTGAAAAATAAACGTAATTATAATAATCTGCCGTCACCACACTGCTGATTTCGATTTTCGATTAGCATTTGTAGAAATGAGCCAAATAAATCGTGTTTAAGAATTACATAAAATCAGACTTCCAGTTTTTCAACAAAAAAAATTATTTTGGCAACCTTGCTTTTGTTTTTGCACTTTATGCATAATATACAAACAGTAAAGTCAATCCTTATGAATTTTTCTGTATACGTTTTTAGAAAGATTATTTTCTATTTTGTATCTTTCATTTATAGCAAATGCATTAACTGTATAACTGAAAAAACCATGTGTGTTCTTCAGAATAAAATAAGTGTGTTGATGTAAGTGTGAAGCTATGAGTCTGCAGCACTACTTTGTGAAACCATTTTTTGAAAAAAAAGGCGTTGTTGTGAGCCTGTGTGGGAGCGCGTGTGGGCGCTGGTGTTGCTGGGCGCGCTGTCGCTGTAGTGTGGGCGTGCAGTGTGAGCTGTGTGTGTGTGCAGGAGCGCGTGTGGGCGCTGGTGTCGCTGGGCGCGCTGTCGCTGTAGTGTGGGCGTGCAGTGTGAGCGTGTGTGTGTGTGCAGGAGCGCGTGTGGGCGCTGGTGTCGCTGGGCGCGCTGTCGCTGTAGTGTGGGCGTGCAGTGTGAGCGTGTGTGTGTGTGCAGGAGCGCGTGTGGGCGCTGGTGTCGCTGGGCGCGCTGTCGCTGTAGTGTGGGCGTGCAGTGTGAGCGTGTGGTGTGTGCAGGAGCGCGTGTGGGCGCCGCTGCCGCTGGTGTCGCTGGGCGCGCTGTCGCTGTAGTGTGGGCGTGCAGTGTGAGCGTGTGGGTGTGTGCAGGAGCGCGTGTGGGCGCCGCTGCCGCTGGTGTCGCTGGGCGCGCTGTCGCTGTAGTGTGGGCGTGCAGTGTGAGCGTGTGTGTGTGTGCAGGAGCGCGTGTGGGCGCTGGTGTCGCTGGGCGCGCTGTCGCTGTAGTGTGGGCGTGCAGTGTGAGCGTGTGGGTGTGTGCAGGAGCGCGTGTGGGCGCCGCTGCCGCTGGTGTCGCTGGGCGCGCTGTCGCTGGTGGCGGCCGGCTGTGGCGCGCTGTTGCCGGAACGCGCGCGCGCCCGATGCCGCAGACCATCGCCGACGGGGAGCACCTCGTGCGATACTACTCCTTGTGCGGGTGAGTTTACTAAGTACACAGTACTGAAAGCTTGCATTAATATATCTTTCTTCACTAGAGGGTAGGCTCGATACTGGTTCGTCTACATTGGTATCCACTGCAGCATGATACTGTATCGGGGAATAGAGAAACTTAATAATTGAGAAATTAAATGCAATATCTTGAAGTAACTTAAGTCGTTACTTACGTTTTAACCAAAAACTATTGTAACATGCAGATAAGGTTTGATAAATGTAATTCCTCTTTTTTATCCAAAGATTTGTATTCAACTTAATTCGTAATTAATTTAACTTTTAAAACTTATTTTTAACTCATCCACTTTGAAATAAATAATTTTAGAAATAAAACAATAAATGGGTTTGTATGTGATAAATATAACAAACTAGACTAACCTATTGCTATTGTTTAATATTAACGCTTGTTACAGGAAACCGGAGGATAACGATGGCGAGGCGTACCAGAAAGATAAAGAGCGGGCTCTTATAACGTAGTTGTCATTATTTGGCAAAGCTTTTTAGATATGAAATGTTACAAAAAAATCTGGACAAAATGCTGTCTAGAAAACCAACACATACTCCAAAAATGTGTGTCTATTTTTGGCTGTTATTTATGACAATAATAGAAAGTTAAGCTTCTTGTTAATTCCAATAAACTTATAGCTGTCATAATATTTTTCAAGATAAGAAACCAGATGGTTTGTTATTTCGCAAATATATCTGAGATTACATAATAAATAGATATTAATAAAGTAGGTCAACAAATAATGCTGAATATTTATATATAGAAAAAGTTAATCACCGCTTGAATAGTTTTACGTCAAATTTGACACATGTGTTAATAATTGTTCATCTAAGGGTCTTAAAGATGACTTATCAATATTGTATGATCCAGTTGTCTTCGATAATATTTTTAGATAAATGATATGCCTTAAAATACATATCATCTAGTACAATGTGATATGAATTACGTATGTAGGAATACTCATATCAAGTGATTGAGCAAGATGAACACTGATATTTTTAAAGTACGCTAATATTTTATACTTATCTGTCGCTTTAAGGAAAACTGAATACTTTTGTGCAATACGAGTAAGTAAGGTAAGAGGTAAGGAGAAAGTAAGTAAGCGTTACATACTTAAATGTAATAATTCTTCATAGGTACATACTTTTTTTTATAATGTAGTCATTCATACCTACTTAAGAGAAAGTTCATTACAACAACGTTCATTAGTACATATTCTATTATCTGTGGTCAGATGAAATGCCCTTTTTTTATAAACCGTTAACTTATTGGACGCCGGAAATCCGGTCACAATAGAAAATATATTGTCTGGGTGCCAAAAGGCGTCATTGGCGGTCAAATGGTTAAATTGCGATACTAGCTAATTAATAATAAAAATTATTATTTGAAAACTATTAATTATGAGAAGTAATATTAAAACCATTGTTGTAAAATGAGTACGACACGTATTTAACGGCATGTGATAAAACTTTCAAATAAATTACATGAATTAAATAGTTACTTTGTAATAATCGTAGGTTGTGGTACAAAATGGTGGTGCAAGCAAAGATTTAAATCTTAATCTTTCGGTGCAAGCGTAATGCCTAATGAATAATAAGTTATTTTGTAACGTTTAAGTTTTTTTATAACATATTTATGTCCAATGAAAAACAATTTTCAATAGAGAAATTCCATTATCTAACCTTTCCCGCTTACCTGATATAGGTATATCTACAGGGAGATCATATTTAATGTCATTAAGATGAATGTGTAATCATTATTTTTTAAATTTGGTATGTTTGTGATGGTGTTTCCCTAAAACAAACTAATTTTATTTGAATTCCTCATAGGATATTATTAAGTAACATAACCACAAAAATATACATTTATGTTCTAGTTAGACAAGTACTTAATTATTGTTCAAAAACATTTACTTGTAAATAGTGCCGATAACGCTTTTAAACTTTAGCTAATAAAGTTGGAGTAACCACAGATTAATAAAATAAACCTTTAGTTTATAAATCTGTGGGAGGAACCTTACCTACAAAAAATAAAAGTCTGAAATATTAATTATTGTTTTTTTCATGAGAAAATCTACGTTAATGCAATAAAAAAATTTCTTGGTATAATCCTTTTTATTTTATTCATATGCTCTTCTAATGGAAGATAATAACTAGAGCGTCGGTGGCTCCTTGGTGTGGACTGTTGCCTTCCGAACTGGAGGGTGCAGGAATAAATACCGGCGCGTACCAATTGATTATTAAATTTTCTAAATTATATGTAGGTTTATCTGACGCATTAACGGCGTATGAAAACAACGTGAGGCGTAACCAACCGAGGAAAACGGCGTGAAAGAACGCGCACATTGTGTTTTGTAGTGAGGTTAACCGAGACCCGCAGTTTTAGCTTCCTCGGTGTAACATGTCTATGAGTAGCGATATCACTTCTCTCTACAACCATTCGCAGTCCACTGCTAGACATAGGTCTCCCTCATTTTGCACCAGATATCCCGGTCCTCCACGTTTCTCATCCCACCACCAGCAACCTTTCGCAAGTCATCGGGCTGGAGGGCGTCCTACGCTGTGCTTGCTTAGACGCGGTCTCTACTTCAGAACTCTTCTGCTCCTAAGGTCATCAGTTCTGTGACACACGTGACCAGCCAACTGCCACTACAACTTGTTGATCTAGTGGGCGATATCACTAACCATCAAGTAAATTGTCAAAACTCATAATCGAGCAATAAGCTTCATCAACATCATCATCATTACAGCCTAAAATGTCTCACTGCTGAACCAAGGTTTCCTATAATGATTTCGTGGTGAGTATGGCATATTTACCCTCCAAAAGAAAGACACCAATAAGCTTTAAGACAGCAAAATTCAGTAGCTTATTGACCGACGGTCTTGATCAAAATTTTTATTGACTTTTATTTCTCTTAATCATAGGTGTTTTTATACATGTTGGTTAGTTTAGGAAATGCGCGAGCCGAGCGAGCGTACTGCGGCAGCGGAGGACTGGAATATCTGGCGCAAAATGGGGGAGACTATGTCCAGCAGTGGACAGCGATAGGTTGAAGAGAGAGAGAGAAAGAAGCTTATTGACTGGTTATGTGCTTTAACTGTACCACGTACACTCAATCCTGCTCATATAAATGGGAGGGAATAATCCAAATAAAAATAGTGGTTGTGCAACCCTAAAACAACGAGACGGATTTGTATGTAGGTAAGTACATCAGCGCGAAAAAATTCGGAAATCTGATAAGCGCATGCGCCAATTATCCTACGTCAGTGATTAACGATAATCTACTGACATTTAGGGCTGCCATCCGTCCGGATTTCCTCGCATTTGTCCTAGTTTGAACGGCATCCGGGGGCCATCCGGCAGGGGTTTAAAAGGGACACTTTGGTTGTCCAATCCAATTCGATTTTTTTAGAAAGACGATAAATTGAAAACAAACTAAAAACTCAGAAAAAAAATTTCATCCACAGCACCCACATTCAGAAAGAAAGAAAGAGAAGAATTGGCATAATAATTAAGTAAATATGGTTTTATTTATCGCGGGTGCATATAAATTTCAATTTAATAAAAAGTCTCAATAAATGAATATAAATAAGGAAATATATAACAAAGTTTTTATTTGTGTTCATAACTTAAATAACAAATCAACTAACTAGTACTAGATGTACAATCACGAAGAAACATCAACCAAAATATGCTGTATTTATTTGGCAGCCCTACTCACACCGCACTTGGGTTTTTGCTACCCGACATAGATACGTATCATTGCTATTATGATTACCATGTGTTTAGATAAGATCTAACATTGTTATAGCAAAATAAAGACGAATTTTAATGATAAATAATTGATGACACCATGTTATGCAATGTTGAAAGGTTGGCTTTTGGTTCTGGGTTCGTTCCCCATGTAGTACATACAATCGTTTATGTGTACGATCATGTTTTTTTGTATTGATCTGAGGTAAAACATGTTCGTATGTCTTTACAAAAAATACATACAAAATTTTATCCATTGTCGAGTACAAGCTCCTAACTTTTATTAGGGCAAAATAGGCTTTGTATCGATATCTGTGGATCTTAATTTAATAGCATTTTAATAACTACCACAATAACCTGACATTCGACTATGCATTCTCACAGCTGAACAAAGGCAATCCTCAACGAATTTAAACATTGGGGCTTCTTCAGTATGTAGTACGGGCGCTGGCTTAGTACCGGCTTTTATATATATCATATAGATATATATTTATATAGATACACTTGTATATTCTGGATATTGGACTGGATGCACCAAGGGCATAAGGAGGAGAATCCGACAACAACTTATAGTAAAAATATTTTTTTTACTTCGAGTCGACAAAATAGCGCATTTATACAATCATTTTCCAGATTTTTTAAAATCATCATCAACCTTATCGGCCCACTACAGAGCACAGGCCTCCCTGCACAGCAAAGCCATGAGGCCACTCACTCTGTAGGCTCATTCCAAATTTGGTGTTAACGACTACCATCCTAAGGTTGTAGCTGGGACCGACGGCTTAACGTGCCAAACGAAGCATAAAATTATCTTTCTCATCGGAAAATAAGACAGCAGTATCCTAACCAAACTAGGAAATATCGCACGAAGCTATGTTTCCTCGAGGGGTTTGAATCCATGATCTCCGGGTTGCGAAACCGCACGTGCCAAGGAGGCAGTTTATAGCACATTCAAACCGACTCATTGATCACTCTTAGAGCGCATTTGAATCCACACATTTATCACTATTACTTAGCTGCTTCGTGCTGATAATAGTTTATCTTTTTTTTTCATTTTATTTATTGGATTCTTTATATTATCTGTCGCGCGTATACGACGGCTAAACGACGCAGACGATCCTATCACGGTCGCGTCGCTTTCGGACGATGTAGCACTTTGATGAACACTATAAATCGACACACGAGATTTCTAAACCCACTGTCGCATGGCCATCGTCGCGACCCCGTGTAGCTCAGGCTCAAAATATTTTATTGCTCCTGTAGTATATTTATTTCAATGGCTGAACGCATCAAGCTATCGATTGGTTTTTATGTAGAGGAAAAAGTATCCTATGCTAAAATCAAAGCTCCTTACACATACTAAACGGTTCAACAAAATGAGCTTGAATCACTAACGGGGACAAGGTACGCTGGTCTGGGAGTGGGGAGACGAGGTCGCGAGGTCGCAGCGAGGTCGCCGCTTTTACCTTTTAGGAATATTGATAAAACTTCAAGCTGATTTGATTATTTTTTATTACTGAATTTTCATGTTAAAAATATGAAGATATTTAAAAAAACCAAAATAAATTATACGGTACTTAAAGCAATTTAAATCCGTATTCTAGAACGAGACTCAATGTTGATCTTTATTTAAATTGAGTTAGAAAGGGATAGCGCTATATACGATAAATAGCAGTATCCCTTTCTTTCTCTATTCAAGTAAAGATCAATGCTTGATTCTCGTTTAAGAATACGGGCCTTAGACTTCATATTTTTTGAAACTTAGTTAATACATAGTACATTATATGAAATAAGGAGTTTTACAGCCAGAACATTTTTAGGATCCCCAAACATCCATGAATCCCCGCGCTGTCTTAATCTGGCACTACACCGACCCGATATACCGATGAATTACGAAATGACGCTTTTGAAGGTTGGATGAGGAAAGCACACTCCTGTGCTTTCCATACCCTAATTTTAGGCGTAAAATTAGGGTTCTATGTCCATCAGTGAACGTATAATACGTTGAAGAGAGAGAGGTACATTGTTAAAAACGTTAGCGACATTCACAATTTAACCTTACCGCAGTAAATTCAACAATAAGTGTAATAATTCAATAATAATGTGTATGTATTTACAAAAAAAACCTATATAAATATTATGTTTATCCGTTCTTTAGAACCCGTATTACAGGCTCAATACTGATTTTGGGATTAGATGGCGCTGTGAGAATATCAGTGGATATTTATTCATTTAAAAATTTCAGAACCTACGAAAGTTTTGATTGTTAGAAACGACAATTGACAAGAAAGTTTTAAGTTCAAGGGTAAAAGAAAGTATATATAAATACCAACATCTAATCGATGCAGTTTGCAATATTGGGTTTGTCTTTTGACATTTCTATAAAGGTATGTCACCCGATTGTGCAAGGTATTGCGACGCACAAGGTACTTACCACAGACATCCGAATATACAATTAGACTGGACAAGCCGCCAAGTTTATAGGCAGTCCCAGTGTCGCAATTTCTTTTCGGTTCTTACCTGTGAAAAGTTATTCTATTACTTGGTAAATTTACTGATTCATTGCGATGATGGCATGTTACAATTGCACAGGATGGCATTTTGGAAAAAACGGTAATTTCTTTTAATATTCGTGCGTCTTGACTCGTCTCACAGAGCGTAAACTGGCAGTCAGTGTATGCTCGTTGAGCTTACATTTGTCGCACTTAAACGCGGCTTGCCCCATCTCTTGTATTGGGAAATCTGTGGGACTTACCATAGTTTTTGTGTACCAACCGCAATGTTTGAGGCCCGAAGCTATAATTTATATTATGAAAGAAACAACTGTATGGTTTTCTTCGGATGGACCTTTCGGTGTTTGTTGACCTTCTCAGCTTCACTCTCTATTGGCTTTCGGACTAAATGCAAAGTGGTTTTCAAACTTCGGCTTATGGTGGTGCAGGGGTCTCTACATGGCATGTGACATCTTTATCGAAATGGCACAAGTAGGATACATTTTCTAGAGAGTACCAGGTATATGGGGTAAAAAGGGGAATCCAGGGGAGTTATACTGTGTTGCTTACCACAAAAGCTTTATTTATATATTTGACTAGCTTTTGCCCGCGGCTTCGCCCGCATTATATTCGGGATGACAATATTATTCTGTTTTCGTTACCAGGAAAGTAGAGCCATCCACTTGATAACGAAAACAGAATAATTTCAACACTGCAACACTGCTTCTTCTTTTTCTTATTTAAGGCTTGAAGGGCCGACTTGTAAACTGTTTAAACTTCTAAAAAAATATATGTATACATATATATGATCCCCTCCCTCCCCCCCCCTTCCCCAATTTAAAAGGTTTTGGGGTCAATTTTGTGGATATATATATATGTATATAACTATACATGGGCTTCCCCCCACACCTTTAGGGATTTTGGGTAAAATTTCTGAATATATATATATATATATATATATATATATATATATATATATATATATATATATATATATATATATATATATATATAGGGAAGTGGGGGGTGAAAACGGGACAAAAAGTAGCCTTAAACCTATTCTAGGTTACCTTCTATCAACATACCAAGTTTCAATAAAATCTACCTTAAAAACTGAGGAAAATTGGATATGATACTTCCTCCCCTATTTGAAGGGTTTGGGGGTGGATTTTTGAAAAAAAATATGCCATATTTTTCGTTTCTGACAAATAGTCGCATCTTTCAGCGTCGTACTACAAAAATTGCGGAATGTTCCATACAAACTTCCAACCCCATTTTAGGGAAGTGGGGGTGAAAACTGGACAAAAAGTAGCCTAAAACCTTTTTAGGTACCTACTATCAAAATACATATTTTAATAAAATCTACTTAAAACTGCGAAAAATCGAATATGACACCTCCCCTATTTGAAGGGTTTGGGGTGGATTTTGAAAAAAAAAATATGCCATATTTTTTCGTTTCTGACATATAGTCCGCATACCAAATTTCAGCGTCGTACTTCAAAAATTGCGGAATGTTCCATACAAACTTCCAACCCCCATTTTAGGGAAGTGGGGGGTGAAAACTGGACAAAAAGTAGCCTAAAACCTTTTTTAGGTTACCTACTATCAACATACCAAGTTTTAATAAAATCTACCTTAAAACTGCGAAAAATCGAATATGACACTTCCTCCCCTATTTGAAGGGTTTGGGGGTGGATTTTTGAAAAAAAAATGTGCCATATTTTTTCGTTTCTGACATATAGTCCGCATACTAAATTTCAGCGTCGTACTACATAAATTACGGAATGTTCCATACAAACTTCCAACCCCCATTTTAGGGAAGTGGGGGGTGAAAACGGGACAAAAAGTAGCCTAAAACCTATTCTGGGTTACCTACTATCAACATACCAAGTTTCAGTAAAATCCGTTCAGCCGTTTAGGCGTGAAAGCGTAACAAACAGACGACAGACAGACAAAGATACTTTCACATTTATAATATTAGTATGGATTTACCTGAAAAGATGTGATAACAGTATTTGCTCGGAGATGATTATACGAGCAACTATAATTGATTTCTTGAATTGGTCTGTTCCTCATAAAGTTTACAATCCACGCAGAAAATCCTGGTGGCAAGCTATTTGAAGCCATCATACCAAAGCTTGTCAAATGATGAAGAAATATTCATGCTATTACAAATTCAAGATATATTTAAAATTGACCTGTAAGTAGCAGGATCAGCACGTCTACTTTTATTGGGCACATGTGCATGCATCCACGATTTTTTAGTCTGAATGAGAGTCATTATGGGTCTTCCATAACTATTCAGGATGGCAAACCCTCGAAACGATTACTGGAAAACCAAGAGGACCGCTGCTTTTTTTTATATGTTACGGAGTGAACAGGACGGTCAGGACGCTCACCTGATGGTATGTGGTACGCCTGACCATGACCACGCCTGATCTCCTTCAAGGAGATTAACAACTGCTATTATTCTCCATCAATGCCGCACTGCACCCGTCACCCGAGAAAATAGATATACCCGGTAATTTTTGAAACTACAGTGCCCTCATCCCAAAACACAAAAGCGCAAAACGCTTCTATTTCACGGGATGATATCTGGCACTGCGGTACCAGAGGACTTAGTACTGAGTCTACTACGCGAAAATTCAGCAAACAGGAAAGATTCAAATACGTAAAATACAATAAATACCTAAATAAAATAACTGAAATGCACATGTTTGTATTACGTTGGTAAGTATATACCTAAATTCGGATAAATATTGAACTGGAGAGAACTTTAATGTACCTTGGGAAAGCTGTTAGCCTCGTGTGTAGCAATATTGTTTTACTTAGTGATATCTCTTTAAATTATATTTCCTCCTCTTGATATTATCCTAATTTGTTTGTGTCATTGGAGCTATAACGCATTCAGTGAGTCAGCAACCGTGGTAGTCTAAAATGTTTTACCCGTAAAGGGAGGGTTTATAGTCCGTAGTCTTCCACGCGGGCCCAGTGCAGATTGGCTGACTTCACGCACTTCCTTTGAATATTTCGCAGGAGTGCGCAGGTTTCCCCACGATGTTTTTCTTTACCGTAAGAGCGTCGAATAAATGCACATATCATTTCGAAAATTCGAATAGACATTGTTACGTGGCGGGGTTTGAACCTGCACCTTTAAGATCGGATCGCCTGTAAAACCGGTTTACCTAGTTCAGGCATAATGTGATTTTTGCCAACCTTTGTGAATTTTGAGCTCTTATGTATATTTATTACTATTTAATGAAATAAATAATATTTGATTTGATTTGATTTGGAAGGCAACAGTTCACACCAACGAGTCACCGACACTCATTGGTAGTTATAGACTAAATAGGGAATTAAAATATGGAAAGACATTAAACAGCTTATGTAATCGAGATCTATATGAATCCCAAATAAAAAAAAGTTTATTTAATTTATTAATCAGTTTAAGTATTGAAATCATTTCTTGAGTTTGGAACTTTAATATTGCCTTCAGCTTTATCTGTCGACGTCACGACCTCGTGTTGCCGAAACGTGTTTCCCGCGCGACGTTCGTTGCAGGTAAAACACAGAAAAACCAATACGAAGCCAATATACAAGCAATCAGCAGTTATCTCTGTACCAGTAACGTCATGAGCGTTATCCGATTATCTGTTCCGCGCCTATATATTAGTGAAATTGTAATAGAGCAGTGCAACATGGCGGAATTGGCGGTTAGCAATAACTGTTCCGTGCCTTTGTAAATCATGGAGAAAAATATGCATGAGGTGTGTTATGTCTAATATTGTGATGTAATAAAAAAATGAAAAATTATATCGTTTAATATGGTCATTAAAAAAATTAATTACTTGGCTAAATATTTTAAAGATTTTTGAGTGGCTAAGGTAATTTTATCTGATGTTGGTTGAATAGTAACCTATTTAAATACCCGGAAGTCATTTGATATAATTATTTCCAAAAACTATTTGCATTGTATTTTTCGTTACGTAAATAAAAAAAATATGCTTTATGCATTAACGAACGAACCAATTTTAAACTTTGCATTTTGTTTCTTTTCCGATTTTTTTTATTTTTATTTTTTTTGTAAAGTTTTTTTTAATTCAACCAGGAGGCAAAGAAACTCAATGACGTTCGGCCCCCGTCGAACGAAAATGGGGACGTAATAGAGCGTATCATCAATTCGGTGGGAGACATGGGAGTGTACCAACGGTGGCTGTTCGTCACCATGTTGCCGTTCTCCATGTTCTTCGCGTTCATGTACTCCGTGCAGATGTTCATAGCGGCAACGCCTCAGCAGCACTGGTGTCTAGTTCCTGAACTGCAATACTTGGATTTAGAATTACGGTGCGTTATTTTATTAAAATAAGACATAAAGTAGGTCCTTAGGCCGAGACTACAAAAGCAAAGACAAGACGAGCGGAGAGGAAATGTGTTTTTAAGCATAGAATTGCATAATTGACGCATCTCCTCATCATCATAATATGGTGGTTGTCAGTGGCGTGCACAATACTATGTGTAGGGTATGCAAGTGAGTGGCACTAATCCAAAAATATAAATTATTTTCATTTTTTGTTAATTGAGTACTCGATCGTCGATGACAGCATATCGCCTTTGGTTTTAAATCTGTAGAGAAAAATGGGCGAATAAGTGGAAATCGTTTTATATGTTCGCAATTTTCCGGGTCGTCTGGACACACAGGGTATGCACTGCTTATTTGCATATATGGAGTGCACGCCACTGGTGGTTGTCCATTGTTAACCCGTTAACCGCCAATGACACCTTAAAGCGCGAGACAAATATTTTCTATTGTGTCTGGATTCCCGGCGTTCAATGGGACAAGTAGGACACGGGCTGCTGTGGTTACCCCAAAAGGAGGTTAGGGTAAATATTATTTCTCAGACTTGAAACAGATAGATTGAACAGACTGTCCCACACAGCATGGCTAAATGTGAAGTTAGGTCCGTAACCCACCAGGCGGGCCGACTGCGTATTGGTTGAGGTTTCCCAGTGTAAATATATCTTCAAAATGTTATCCAGACTAAATCTCGGCAGGCTATTCATAGATAAAATTTTCATATGGACAGCATAAGTCACTAACACAACGAGTATGTTTTATAATCAATTCATTTTATATTATCTATAGTTATTACCGAAATAGATAGCTATGAAGGTCACTAGTTAGATTTAATTTATAAATACGTATAATAACAATGATGTAAAAAAGTATAGATTCGTAATATGCTCACTAAACAATCGAAAAAAGGGTTACGTATGCAGCGACAATGTCATTTCATTTACCTAAACAAAGAGCCTACAACTGTATTCTCTTTGGCGGTTCGTTTTTGAGGCACGAATGGCGATCTGCCTTTATATATACATAATATCATTGGTATAATTATAGCTATGTACATTTCACGAGTGTAAGTACAAGACAATGTTTAATCTCAAACAAGGTTCGGAGTTAAGGTAAATAGTTGCTTCCGATTTCATGGCCAAGGGCTTCCAGCTTGTTCCATTGACGATGTCAGCGACACTTCTTACGAAACTGTAGGTTACGCGATCGAAAGGGCAAATATTTTTGTATTTACAATGTTTAAACAGGTGTTCAAAGCTTATAAAGCTAATGTAACAAGTTTACCTACTTAAACTTTCTGAGATTCCTTATTCCAAATACCAATAATAATACGAATACACTTTCTATAAATTTTAGACACTTATAAGTTAAGATGAAATTCTTCGCAAGCCGTCAGTTATTAGACCGGAGGGCGACCTACATTACATCTAAATCTTCATCATCATAATCATCAGCTCATTAAAAATTCCTCACCGAGGGCACGAGTATACCCGTGTAGGGTGTATTAATCCTTAGTTGTAGACACGCGGCTCAGTGCGAGTGGCCGACTTCACGCACAACCTTTGATTTTTGCTTCGTAGGCGTGCGCAGGTTTCCTCATGCTGTTTTCCTTCACCGTAAGAGCGTTGGATAAACGTTAATATAATTTCGAAAAGACATTGATACGCGGCGGGAACGTGCACTCTCAAGTTTGGAAGGCAAAAGTCCACACCAATCATCAGTCATCTACGCTCTCTGAATCTTCATGATATGAGTAAAATCTTCACAGACGTAACCTGTCGATCCCTGGTGCAGCGCTGGGCGAGGCGTGGGACCGGTGCGCGGTGTTCGACGCTAACTGGACGCACGTGCTCCACACCTTGACGCCGCCACTCGACGCCAACGTCACAGCCTGCCGCCACGGCTGGGAGTTCCTCTACAACGATATACCTTATAAAACAGTCGTAAGCGAGGTATTTGCATTTTTCTAAGTCTTTTATCAGAGATGTAAAATGTTAATGTAAAAATACAAAGTCATTAATAGTGCCATCTAACCCCGATTTAAGCTGAGCTTGTATTATTGGTACAAAACAACGAATAAACAAACTTATTATAGATATATTTTTTTGTTAATATATTATGTAATTATTATACGTATATAGAAAACCCCAGACCATTACAAACAGGCATGTTTGTGCACACAAAAGTTTATACTGATGGATCTCCTTGAATTAAGGATTTGTTTTAAATAAAAGTGATTTGTGGGGACACCCCACTAGCATACATATTTTTTCATAATAATTTGTCATCCTAGATTATTATTATTTCAGAGAGGATGGGTGTGCCAAAACGATGGGAACGCGCCGTTTGCGCAAAGCATGTTCTTCCTGGGGTCGCTCATAGGGTGCGCCTTGTTCGGATGGATGGGGGACAAATATGGTCGGTTGCCAGCACTTATTGGTGAGGAAAATAATTAATTACGTTATTTTAATTAATGTTTAAGACTTTTAATAGATGTATTCATTGACAGGTTGATTGAGCAACTGTTTTCATACGTAAAAAACTTCTTTAAAGGTAATATAATGCCACAGATTTTTTTTATGCTAAACATATTCAGATTCCTTTTTAGATTTTTTTTTGAGCTGACGCAATTTGAACACCCTATTGGCGTGTTTAATCATAACAGTAGTTTGAGATACGGTGAAATGGTTTCCAATTTTTTCTTTTGGAACGTAGTTATCGTGCAAATTGTACCTAAAGGAAATCCGATATGTATATACGTCATGACCCAAGCATCTTCAATCCTTGAGCAACTGGAAACTTATATCAATCAATTAACTTTTAACATCCAAATGTCTTTCTATACATACTGAATGCTATGCCTACGGAAATATCGGACTAACCACGCGGGACCGATGCGGACTGGTGGTACTCGTATATGACGGATTAACAGAGCCCCTAGCTTCTGGGCTAGGTTTGGTTACGTGATAATATTTTTCAATCACCGTTCCGACGACTCACCATTACGATCACAGATTTCCCAATACAGGAGATGGGGCAAGCCGCGTTTAAAGTGCGACAACTGTGAGCTCAACGAGCATACACTGGCTACCAGTTTACGCTCTGTGAGACGAGTCAAGACGCCGAATGTAAGATAAATTACCGTTTTTTTCCAAAATGCCATCCTGTGCAATTGTAATGCCATCATCGCAATGAATCAGATAAATTTACCAAGAATATAATAACTTTTCACAGGTAAGAACCGAAAAGAAATTGCGACACTGGGACTGCCTATAAACTTGGCGGCTTGTCCAGTCTAATGTATATTCTGATGTCTGTGATTACGATAGTCGCTTGACTTGCCAACCAAACCACTAGCTGAGACATCATTAACAAATTATAATATCAATTATTTCAGGTGCAAATCTCATTGGATGTTTTGGTAGCGTAGCAACTATTTATACAACGGGCGTGTGGGACTTTACAATATGCAGAGTACTGGTCGGCATGTCCAACGATTGCTGCTCTATGATGCTGTATATATTAGGTACTAAAACATATTAATAAAAAAACCAACAAGCAATAGGGATGATGACATTTTTTTTTCTGTTATTATATCGATGAACCGCATAATAATAGAAACATTGGTTAAAAAATTACTCCGTTAACATTAAAACTCACAGAGATTTTCCAATTCTAAAAACACATTAATGGACTTTCCCAAAAACGCTTCATACAAATGGCTACCTAGTTATGACGTCACGCATCAGTAATTTGTACGCAGTTTGTGAATTTTGTACTACAACTATATTAATGTGCGTTTACTAAACGGTTTCATAGCAAAAGTTGCTTAAATTGTATGTGTTATCCTTTTCGTTAATAAATTTTTGACAATTAATGTACTTTAAAAATGGACTTGCCCATCTAACTTTGAAGACTAATAAAATTCATAAAAAAAGAGTTTTCGAGCTGAGAGTAAGCACATCGTTATATTTAACCTAGATTTGTAATAATACGAAATAGTTCTTACGATTTAAATACCCAGTCATCATGCCTATTAATGGAAACCTATATCTCGCTAATCAATGGAAACGTAACCACCAGTCGTCCTATAGACTGGCGCAGATTACAAATAATAATTAGGTATCAACAATATTTTTATCATGCTACCAAGATATAATGTATTTGATCATCTTTCATGTAATATTTGTACGCCTACTAAAGGCAAGACATAGTGATACATGCTTAAACTATGACCAAACATCTGTTTATCTATTTGACCACCTATATCTAACAAATAAATGATTTTATTGCATTTCTGAGCAGTCTAAGAGGATGACCTGGTTAGGGTGTCTGGTAAAGGGTGGATGGCAACTGCTAGGGATCAGTCGGTGGAGAAGTCATTAGAGAAGACCTTCGTTGGAAAGTCGAGATTTTAGACTATAACGCCCCGTTTTCCTTATGCAGCCTCCACCGGCAACCATATTTCATAAGTCGTTATTGGCTGCGCTTGCCATCTTCACATCAGAACTCGTCGGGCTCCAACGGCCATCGGTTCTGCGATATACGGGACCGGCACTTCAATTTACTGATCTTCAAAATACCTGAAAGTGAAATATGTTTGATATCGGAAGGTTATAAACCTGTAAAAGTGTTGTTTAACTTCCAGTTTTGGAATACGTGGGTCCACGCCACCGTACGTGGGTGTCGAACATGTCTCTCGCGCTGTTCTTCAGCGGCGGGTCGTTGTCAGTGGTCGGTCTGGCGCTGTGGCTGTTGGACTGGAGGAAGCTGGTTCTGGCCACGTCGGTGCCAATGCTGATCGTCTTGATTACCCCTTGGCTTGTGCCGGAGAGTGCCAGGTTACATAAATATTTACATTTTCAAAGATTTTTTTTATGTTACAAAGTGAACAGGTAGTGTTAAGTAACTCACTCATGGTAAGTGATACGCTTGACCATAACAGAGCGGCATTGAAGGAGAACAACAACTGATAAACAGTTATTATTCTCCATCAATGACGCACTGCGCCCGTCACCCGAGACAACGATGTTAGGTCTCTTTTACTGGGTAATTTCATTAGCTACAATGCCCTCATCTCGAAACACAAAAGTGCAAGTTTCTTGGCTTTATGCTGATGTTTAGTATCCATGGTACAAGTTCAATTAGGGGCTAGATGGCTATGATATTTATAACTATATTTGCATTTTCAGTGCTACTGGTGATAACATAGGTATTATTTTTAATCGCATTAACCTAAATATATGAAAAATAGCATGTTCTCTTCCAGGTGGTTAATGTCAAATGGGAAAGTCGATAAGGCGGTGGCCATGTTAAAAAGATTCGAAAGAATAAATAAGAAGAAGATACCCGATGAACTAATGGCTGAATTTATTGTAAGTTGTGTTTATCTTAACACTTGTCAATAAGTAGCGGTCTGCTGCTGATTCAAATCAAGTATAGTATACCTATCGCAGAAAAGACGTTCTCGCCATTTGCGGTCTTAAATTGCGTGACTTGCTCAGTCGCGGGCCGAAGCCTAAAGTTGATGTAGGCAAAATATAAAATTGCGAGGCCCATGATATTGATGAATGAAGTTATAGATGATGCAAGAAGCCGGACTTGATTGCGAAGAAAAAAAAAATTCAAATATTTATTCACAAAAATGCAAACTTTTCATAGTGATTATTTTACAATATTATGTTAAAAAATCATGTCGAAGTTAGGTTAGGCTATATCTAATATTTGCGTTGCGGGCCTTCGAGGCGCGAGGCCCTTCGACCACGAGGCGTAGGCGGTTGCCCACGCCTTACCCCGCCACTGGACTTGCTAAAATAATTATGGACATAAATACTTTAAAATTAGCATCTAACTACATTCAAAATATCGTACAAACATGCACGCACAAATACATGTTGGTATTTTTAGGCTGCCATTCATCAACTTTCTTTTCCCGGAACTAAACTTACAAATTATGTAATTAATAAATATAGCTTGTTAGGATGACTCGTCTATTATGAGTTATGACCTGATATGAATTCACTTATCAAATCGCATGTTAGGATAACTCGGTTGTTACCTTGATAGGTAACAACCAGGTTAGTGACCCGATATGAATTTACTAATGAAAATATATTCCAGCTCGTAGCAAACCAGAAGAACAATGTGGACGAGTCGCTCCGCGCTGTCGCTAACAGTGCTCCATCAGGAACTCGCTGCTAGTGCTGATCGTCATCTCGATGGTGAGCAGCGTGGGCATAGACGCCGTGCTTCGTATGTCCGGAAGCATCGGCACAAACTTCTTCGTCACCTTTGCTCTGTCGTCTACCGCTGAATACCATCTTGGCATTGGTCACGCTTGTTTAGATAAGTAAGTGAAATTTATCCGTGTTAATAAAATTGGGTACTTGACACACTAATCGTTGACGTACTTTTATGAACTGTCAAAAGGAACGTCTACAAACATTTGTATGAGATTAGTGATTGTGACGTCATTACTCACTATCATCAATTGGACAGCGTTATGGAAGAACAGATTAAGCGACACAAGATAGAATTTGAGAAAATGAGCTTCAAAAATTTTAAAGTTAAAATTGTCGCTGTGAGCTCATTATTTATGTTACGGGTATGATTTTTTTTACTGTACATTAAGATGTGTATAAAGTTTACATTAATTCAGAATATATTACAGTGCAGAATATACTTTAAAAGATATAGCCATTTTTCCGCTTAATTCGTTAATGTATTATAGCTATATTCAGTTTAATTAAATTTGTCCATAACGTACTATACGACATTATTGTCGTTTGATTCTTTAATACAATTTATTTTGGGTCAAATAAAGTGCAATATAAGATTAAATCCAAATATTTTAATGCAAATTTCTCAAATTAAACAAAAATATACCATTTCTCTAAGATGATTACGAGTAACACATAAATTTGAATCATTTTTATAGTCAAATACCTCAAAATAGTAACATATTTGCTTGTCTCGCTATCCTTAATTAAACTAAAACTCTTTCAATCGATTTTCAATCTCTATTTAGAATAACTAATAAAACTAATAATATTTTGTATCTCGTAATCATTCAACTTCTTAATACCGTTGAAAACAAACATCTTGTAATAAACTAAAAAGACACTTTTCCAACTTAAAAAAATCCTAAAAACTTAACACTCAATGATAAAAAATACTATGTATTCAAATTTTTTTTTCTAATCTTCCTCTTCTATATCAAAATCGATAGATCCGTTAAAACCTTCAACATCTTCTTCTAAATCTTGGGATCCTGTTAAATTTTCATAATATTGTCGGGCAACAGATGGAATAAGGTGAAGTAGAGATTTTATATCATCCAACTTGGCCTGTGCAATTGGCTTTCCTTCTGGCCAAAGTTGCTCATAAAGATCTGAAAAATGTAACAGGGCATTTTGTGCCCCTCTTTTTGCACCTCTTTTTGGTCTTTTGTTAAGATTTACTTCATGAGGTAAACCACCATGAGTGGTTGAAAGAAATATCCGACCAGGTTTATCCTTATAAATATTTATTTCTTTAGTTTTAACAGCTCACACACCGTCTCCTTTTATATCTTTTTTTCTGTTTACTATTTTCTTCATCATTTTGGAAACTCCGATAAAGTAGTTTTTTTCCATTTTCATCATCATCATTACAACCTAGAAAGTCCACTGCTGAACGAAGGCCTCCCCTAATGATTTCCACGCGGACCGATCCCTTGCAGTTGACATCCATCTGCTACCTGCCACCTTAACCAGATCATCAGACCATCTGGTTGGGGGTCGGCCTACGCTTCGTTTTCCGTTACGCGGACGCCACTCGAGAACCTTTCCGCCCCATCGGCCATCGGTTCTACGCACTATGTGCCCTGCCCACTGCCACTTCAACTTGCTTATCCTGTGGGCTATGTCGGTCACTCTAGTTCTCC
Organism: Leucinodes orbonalis; assembly: GCA_019425675.1. Classification (NCBI taxonomy): domain Eukaryota; kingdom Metazoa; phylum Arthropoda; class Insecta; order Lepidoptera; family Crambidae; genus Leucinodes; species Leucinodes orbonalis. Next base: position 34,313 of record PQWD01001539.1, on the reverse strand, counting down.
TACGGATATCCGTGTTCCGGATCTTATCGCGTAGGGAAACACCTAACATAGCCCTTTCCATAGCACGTTGAGCAACTTTAAGCCTATTTAAGAGGCCCTTAGTAAGCGACCACGTTTCACTTCCGTATGTAATAACCGGCAACACACACTGGTCAAAGACTTTCGTCTTCAGACACTGAGGTATTTTGGACGAAAAGATCTCCCTTAACTTCCCGAACGCTGCCCATCCTAATTGGATTCGACGCGAAACCTCCTGCTCGAAGTTGGACCTACCCATTTGAACTACTTGTCCCAGGTACACATATTCGTCTACAACTTCGAGTTCAGAACTTCCAACTGATATTGGTATGGGCACAACATGGATATTAGACATGACTTTCGTCTTGTCCATGTTCATTTTAAGACCCACCTGTTGCGAAGCTCTGTTAAGGGTATTGAGCATAGTACCTAAATCCTCCATGGATTCTGCCATGATTACTATATCATCGGCAAATCGAAGATGAGTGATGTACTCGCCATTGACGTTGATGCCAAGTCCTTTCCAATCGAGCAGCTTAAACATATCTTCCAATGCAGCTGTGAACAGTTTCGGAGATATAACGTCTCCCTGTCTCACTCCTCGGTGCAATTGGATAGGTTGTGTAAGCTCTTCATGTACTCGGACTGACATAGTGGCGCTCTCGTACAGACTTCTCAATACTTCGATATAGCGGTAATCGATATGGCACCGTTGGAGGGCTTGAAGCATAGCCCAAGTCTCGATCGAATCGAAGGCTTTCTCATAGTCCACAAACGCCAAGCATAATGGCCGATTATACTCTCCGGTCTTCTGTATAACCTGCCGCAGCGTATGTATGTGGTCTATGGTGCTGAAGCCTTTGCGGAACCCGGCTTGTTCGGGAGGCTGGAAGTCGTCAAACCTACTAGCGAGACGGTTCGTGATGACTCTAGAAAACAGCTTGTAAATGTGACTCAATAGCGTGATGGGTCTATAATTCTTCAACAAGGTTTTGTCGCCTTTTTTGAAGAAGAGCACCACCACGCCATTGCTCCACACTTTAGGCGTCATACCATCACGGATTACGGAATTAAAGAGCTTCTGAAGGGTCTTAAGCAGCGGCGTGCCACCTGCTTTCAAAAGCTCTGCGGTAATTCCGTCCTCCCCGGGAGCTTTATCTCTTGAGCTGTTTCAGAGCCATCCTAATCTCGCACAAAGTGACCTCCGGGATATCCTCAGATAGGTGACGGGTTAACTTAGCTCTCGGGTCTTCGGCTAAGTTTGAAGCGGGAATCTGTGTAGCGGTATATAACTCGCTGTAGAACTTCTCAATCTCCCTCAAAATCTCTGGTTTGGATGAGACTACATTTCCGCCGTTTTAATCACTGGCTCCATTTTAATGACTGTCAACTTGTTTCTCTTGCGACAACTAGTCATAACATCCATGTAGTCTTGGGGAGTATAAAGTCGTGTGTGGGTTTTTAAGGCTGATTCTATATCACTAAAATCACTGTCATTTTCTAGGAAGCTATGACCAGGAACCATAAACCGTAAAGTGATTTTTTCTAAATTTTTATTTTCTTCGAGTATTGCAAATAGTAATAAAGTCAACTTGATGTTACGGTTTTGGCCTCCACATGAATCAGACCAAAGGACCTAGCTCTTTGACTTCGAAGTCAAGATTTAAAGATAAATGTTTGCGCAGAGCAGACCCGACTTCCTGAGCTCCTTTGCCTGCTGTACCCCCCACACATAACAAAATCCTTTACCAGATTTACCTGAATGTCTTCGGTAGGTATGAACTGAAAAAGTATTTTAATTGTAACTACGTACGCATAAAAACTATAAGATACTACTATGCCTATTATTCATTGTATAGCGAAATTAGTATATAGAAAATATTGAAAAGTAGGTAAATCTTCTAACGTCCGATGAAAGTAATTAGACAGCTTAACCAAACTAGGTAATAACAAAGAAGTTCAGTTGTACATACCTGCCAAGAATCGTTTTGCATAGCCTCATTCTTATTTAATGAAGCAATCAAACGGTAACTACGCGTATTCTTCTTAAATCCGTCCATATTGAATACTTCTTTTCAGTGCACATTATCAACAATAATAAGTGACAGCAAAAACATCCTGCCGGCATTACGTTAGACAAGCTACTGGGATTCCTGCCGCCCCGCTCCCGAAAACCCGTGCAATATAAATTGTAATAACGAATCAAAAGCCAAAAATTGGCGCTTAATTCTTAATCCAGCGAAAGATCGCGTAGGTAGTAATATGCGTTTACGAATTAGATGCCATTTTAGGCGATTAGTTCGATATTACGTTTGTAATAAATGAATTGAAACGGATTATCTACAACTTTGTGTGATATAATTCGTTTATGCATTTTAAAATCCTGTTTGTGTATTTTGTAACAGTAACTTAGGCGTATAATTCTTTATTACATAACTAATGTTTGCAAAACTTCTAACAAATTTTGACATGTCGTTTAATTCACCCCTTATTATAAGGCACTAGAATTGACTTTTGAACACAAAATTAGCTCAATACATAGTTAATAATGCCTGGAATCCATCTGCATTCAAAACTCATTTTTTTCAATTTTGTCGCTTGATTCGTTCTTCCATAACGCAGTCCAATTAACCTTATATTTATTGGTTTCAGTATATTTAAAAATACAATATTGCAATTAAACAAAAGTGATCAATGAAACGAAATATAAAATAAGGTGCGCTTTTATAAAAATAAGGTTTGGTATTTCACTGCGGATGGTGGAAAATACCGAATTAGTTTAAGTGATAGCACTAACAATAATATAGCTATACTAATAGTAAGTAAGAACAAGTAGTAGGTAATAAATAATGTTAAATACCTGATGTTACTTTATGTAAGAGCTTCGGTGGCTCATTGGTGTGAACTGCTGCCTTTCGATCTGGAGGCCGAAGGTTCTAATCCCGCCACATACCAATGTATTTTCGAAATAATATGCACGTTAAGCCGACGCTCTTACGGTGAAGGAAAACATCGTGAGGAAACCTGCGCACACCTACGAAATTCCAAGGTTGTGCGTGAAGTCGGCTAATCCGCACTAGGCCCGCGTGGACGACTAAGGCCTAATTAAGGCTATCGCACAGTGTCGTTTTCACGTGGGATTCGACCTACGACCTCCTGGACAGTAACGCAGCGATCCAAGCCGAGCCCAAAAGACAAGAAAGACACTTCGACATAATTATTTACGGATCGGGTTCTGAGGAAAAATAATTTGTTAATATTAATGTGCTAATAAATAACTGACTCAGACTTGAGGAGAGTGGCGAGCTCTCCATATATGCAAATAAGCAGTGCATACTTTGGGCGTCCGGAGAACCCGGAATATCGCCAAAATATTAAAAGATTCCCACCTATTCGCCTATGTTCCTATACAGATTTAAAACCATAGACGATCTGATGTAATCAAAAGCACTCAATTTGACAAAATATTTATTATGTTTGCGATTAGTGTCGCTACTTTGCATACCCTACTCATAACCTTTGAGCACGCCACTGCTTTCATGAACACTTTCTTAAATGTATGAATATGTAACATTTCTATTTCAGATGGGGACGCCGCAGCATCATTGTTGGGACAATGATCACCGCTGGTGTATTGTCCATACTATGTGCATTTACCCGTCAGGGTGAGTGTTTATAAAATTAATTTTGAATACTATTTTGAAATAATAAAAGCTCAGACTTAACGACATTCATAATTTTTAAGTAAGTAACTCTGCTTGGAGTCTCTCTTAGGGATAAGATCAGAAATGATTTAATCCTTAAGAGAACTAAAGTTACCGACATAGCCCGCCGGATCAGCAGGTTGAAGTGGCAGTGGTGGTCACGTATGTCGCAGAACCTCGGGCCGTTGAGCAGATGAGTTCTGGAGTGGAGACCGCGTCTTGGCAATCGTAGCGTAGGACCGACTGGACCGACGACTTGCGAAAGGTCGCTGGTGGAGGCTGGATGAGAAAAGCGAAGGACCGGGATATCTGGCGCAAAATGGGGGAGACCTATGTCCAGCAGTGGACTGCGATAGGTTAAAGAGAGAGAGAGAGAACTCTAATAAATGCTAATCAAATATTGTAAGGTCCAGTGCAGCTCACAGAGAACCACTGCACAAATTGTTTTGAGACCTTAATCAACTATCTGAGAACCACATAGTAAATTCATTTGCATTAATTTTTTATGTAAACATTTTACCTTGCCTTTTAAGTTTTCGTGAAAGAGACACAGTGGGCTGTTTAATAAGCGAAGGGTTAACTTATATGTGGCGCATTTATAGAAGTTCATACAACACGGATGTCTATAATTTACGGCACTGCCTACTGAAAATAAATAAAAAGAATTTATTTTCATTAACAATATTTTGCTTTAATGAAGTGATTAGGAACCTCCATTTACGTAAGAGAAGCCTGTGTCAGGAGGTTCCGCTTCTCCATATAATTATTTTTAATATTACTAGGCTATAAATAAACATTTTTGTTTCAAAGGGACTTCTGTCCTCTACCGGGAGGGCTGAGGTTCAAATCCCGCACGTACCAATGTGATTTCGAATTTTCGAAGGTACGTTATCCGACGCCCTAACGGTGAAGGAAACATCGTGAGGAAACCTGCGCACGGCTGCGAAGAGATTCAAAGGTTGTGCGTAAAGTTGTCTAACCCGCACTGGGCTCGCGTGGACGACTAAGGCCCAAAACACCCTATACGGGTAGGCTCGTGCCCCTCGGAGGGTACGTTTAATGAGCTGATGACAAATAAACATTTTCGTTTCAAAGTAACAAGCTTAAATGTGTATGTGAGTGTGTGTTTGTGTGTGTATGTATAAAATATAATTATCGTTTCCTAGGTTTGCTGCAAACGGTCCTGGCAGTAGCGATGCGGTTCTCATCAACATGCTGTGGGTGTGCAGATCCAACTAACAGCGGAGCTGATCCCGACTGGCGCACGCGCCGGCGGCAGCTCGCTCGTACATCTTACTGTTTACGTCGCCATCATGCTCTCTCCTTACATCGTCTATTCGGTCAGTACTTAGAGTATATATACGTATAATTATTAATACTTTAAGGGTCAGTACATATGTGTTAGTGAAAGAGAAGGAAGCATTATGTCATCTCCAGTGTGGTCGTTGATAGCCTATACGGGGTCAAAACGAGAACATTGGTAATTTGTTTAAATGAGAACCTACTCGTGATTAGTACATCCTCAGATAAGGCAAATCTATTGTTACAAATTCAAATATTTTGTTAATATTATATTATCTACATATTCCATGGTCTAGTCTTCTTTCCTCAATTTGAACACATATTTATGTCCTATAATTATGTCGTTTACGTAGGGCTGATATGCCGGCAAATTCGCAATGAAGTGTTAGGTACTTGTTCGTGAAGTTTATAGGACCTTGGAAGCAAGGGCGGATCCAGGTTAGGCGCCAGGATAGGGTCACATAGTAGTTAGTCAAGTAAAGAACTTATAATTTTGTTAATGTACGTTAGTATAGTACTTAACAATAGCTCAGGGGGAGGTCATGACCCCCATGACCCTCCCCCTGGATCCACCGTTGATTGGAAGCAAATTTTAGGACGATTTTATTCTCAAAATGTGAAATCAACTAGTATAATATTAAGTAGTCAGTAGTTTGGACAAATCAAGTAAATAATAGCGATGTTGATTAACTCCAGGGGCGACTGTGGTCGGCACTTCCCTTGTTCATAGTGGGTGTGATCTGCATTGCTGCTGGCATCGTGGCCCTTATGCTGCCGGAGACTAAGGGCAAGCCGATGCCTCAAACTATTGTAGAAGCGGAAAAACTAATAAGAGATGGAATGCTCTGGAGGTAAGAATTCACTTCAATTCAAGTTCTTAAGTATAAACTTTTTCTTGAATATAAAATTTAAAAGGTAGGTACTTACTACAACTTTTCAAGTTCTTTAACAGTTGTTTAATACCCATAGTACAAGCGCTTAGCTCAAATTGGGGCTAGATGGCGCTGTATGTTGGTGGATATTTATTAAAATACATATACATACCTATTTCAAAAGTTCTCGTTTTATAATTTAAAAAACATCCTCGTTTCAGAAAAAGGAGTAAAAGCGTAAATAATATAAACGAATACGCAAAAGTAAATGTGGAAATGAACTGAAAGAATGAAATGAATTGGAACAATGAAATGTTGAAATGAATTGAAACAATGAAATGTTGAAATGAATTGAAACAATGAAGTGTTGAAATGATTCGAAACACTGAAATCAAGAAATTTGTCGTTTTGTGAAATTCATCATCATAAATTGTGAACTGATGACAGAGTGAACATATTGGACTTACTATGTACATTTCCAATACTACCTTCCTAAGTGCTTCCTTTTTGAAAGGAATCTTTTGCTCTCCCATTAATTAAGTTCAAACTAATAAAATGTGTTTAAGAAAAATACGTTACTCGTATCCCTCGCAATATTTTTAAACAAAATACAAATAAAAGGTTATTCGACACGAGAAATGTTTCTTATTTTCCGTTGTAGATACAAAGACATATACAATGTTTATCTGAGAACAAGATCAGATTCTGTAAATATTTTGTACATTATAATAAAAAAGTAGCACATTTACAAAATGTAGGGTAATATGTACGAAAATGCCTAAATAAACATTTCCTACATATTGGATCAATCCTTATCTACATATAAAACAGAAGATCTGTATCGATTCCACTATACAATTAATGGATTGAAAGCAAAACGCATGGAATATTGCATTAATAAATAGTAAATATGTTATCTGTGATAATATTAAAGTAGCTGAGCTTTAGTCTTAAAGAAGTGTGACGGTAAAATATTGACCTCTGGCACCTCTAGTAATTGAAGAAAAAACATTTTGAAATAATTACTTCATAATAATAAATAATTATATCATTTATTTTTTACATTTACATATTACATTTAGTACATGAGATAGAAATATAAAGTTGACATTCACAGGTATTTCTTATACACTGTAGGTACTGCAATAAACAGTGTTGGTGATGCGCGATTATGAACAAGTAAGTTATTAAAATTACAAAGGAAACTATTCTGCCCTCCCCACGAAGAGTGCAATAAGTCGGAATTTTGGGCAAATTGACTTAAGGCCTTTTCAAAATCCATTTATACATTATGTTTATGACTAACAATAAAAAATACAAAGGTCTTAAATCAATTTGTCCTAAAACTTGACTTATTGCACTTTTCGTTAGGAGGGCAGTATTGATTCTTTATAGAAATTTTCATAAGCGTACATCTATTAAAAGGTACAGTTTTGAAAAAAATAAGTAAAAATAACTCCAGTTTTCAGGTTACCAAACAAATAGATGACTTACCCTACAGATCTCGCCAAAATTTAATGAATAGTCGCGAGTGCTTACTGCGCACTTATAGTCAAGGATGTAATTAATAGAATGTATGAATTTTGTAAACCGCGCATCGTCTTGTGCGAAGTTCGGAGCGGCCAAAAAGTTTGGCGAGACCTGTACATTAAGTGATATCACTATCCCAGGAACCTCCAACTTTAAAACAGTATTACTATAATGATACGTCAGCATTTCCGTACCAGAAACAACGGAGTTATATTTTTATTTATTTATTTATTTCATAAATCCACAACAACTTACAGTTTCCCAAGACGTCATTATGGCATATTGTGACATTGTTTCAAGAGCAGGCGGTAAGCCCCCAGGTGTGATAATTGGCAACCTTTACATTAATTGCTGAGACGTCTGCTAGTACAACCATGTTCCGGGCTCGACCCCGGACAGTACAAACATTGATTGAACATATCTGTATGTACGGTCTGGAGTTTTTTTTATGTATGATATGTATTTATTTACGATATTTATATCATGTACTTATAGGTGAATGCTTATTTTGGGGCTAGATGGCGCTGTGTGAATGTCAGTGGATATTTCTTTATTATAAACTTAGAAAAACAATAAACTAGTTGCACACACGGACACCTTTTCAGTGATATTCAATAAAAAAACCCATCGCGTCAGTTGGACAGACTTTTCATTCCTAATCGCTCGCTACATGTCATAGTGACATAGTAGTAGCTCGTGCTATTGATTTTGTACCCTTTTGATGACGCGTTAAGGTCAAAATTAAAATAAGTTTGTCATAAATATAACAAATATAACGTATTGTGCATTTAGTTTATTGTTTATCTAAAATTATAAATGTCAAAGACTCGCTTAGGATAACGGAACCTAAAATTTCAAACGATTTTCTATTGTTTACCACTATAATCTCGAGTGAAAATATATATTTTTAAGTTGCTGTCTGCACTTAACACATTAAACGCCGAGTATTCCTGACACAATAGAAAATCTATTGTGTCGGCGCCTTAAGGCGTCATTGGCGTCAAAAGGGTTAATGGTAATATAGTACAAAGCTAAAAAAATGATTTCCTTACAGCTAAAAAATCTGCTGTTAATTTACTATCAAAATGTCCATCATTCTTCATCGCTTCCTCACTATCCTCGGAGTCCTCATCAGACTGATTCCCCATCTTCCGAGTCCGAGCCAAGCCAGTCCCGCAGCGAAGGCTGTTCTATGATAGTCTTCCACTCGTTCAATTTGTGCAATCTGCAATATAAATATCAGTTGAAATGTAATTTACTAATATATATACAGGATGTTGGCGCATGGACTGACAGGATTTTTCGGGGGGGGGGCTTACGCTACTTTTCCCCGTAGCCTAAAATTACATTTACAGACTCATGGCCCTTACTCTTTTTAGTTTAAGATAATTTTGTAAATTATTATTATAATATTATGTTAGTGCTCCGCGCATGGGGCAAAGAATTAGTTAAAAGGGGGAATGGGATAACAGTCAAAATTAAAATAAATAAAATATATTAGGTAGTTGCAATATTTCCACTGGTTATAAAATTTACAAAGCTTCCAGAGTTTGAAAGTCTTAATTTTTGTCCCCGATAAGAATATTCAAGTAAACTTTTATTCAGAATAAGAAAACATTACAAAATACACAATCATCTTGCCGTATGACAACAACAAATAAAAGTGATGTCGATTTAAAGTCATGAATTTAGTATATTAAAGAAAAGAAATGTCTATAACGTTGAAGTGACTTCAGCGCTTAAAGACGTATTGTAACCGTACTCCTGTAAAACAAATTTCAATCAGTGTTTTAAAGTGTCTAACTCATTTAGAAACTCTGACAATTGTAATAGTTCAAGCGTGCCTATGTTTTGTATATAGAATCATTACTGTTGGTGGTATTTAAGGACACATTTGGACCTGCAGCGATACAATTGAATACTATCTAAGCCGATCTGTTAATTGCATAACGCACACACACACACACACACACACACACACACACACACACACACGCAAACACACACACACACAAACTTATACACATACTTATACACAAACACAAAATAATGTAATGTTTTATTATTATTTTGTTCCTCCTTGTTATAATATTATGTTACCTATTTTTCTCTTCTGTTAGCAACTAGATGCTTAAACCATTGTTACTTAGCATGTGTACAAAACTTTGTATTATTATTTATGATGTACTAAATATATTTGGCTAAACTTTTTGGGAAGACACTGGCTTCCATAACACAGTTTACACAACCCCTGACTGCCAAACTATATATAATATAGTTTGGCAGTCAGGGTTTCATACTTTATTTGTAAAACTGTTTATTGGTGCAAATAAATAATAATAAAAAAAAATTTACATCATAGTGTTTCTACAGTGACAGTATTACGTGTGATTCCTCAACGAGTATTTTCGAAAATACCTCCAATAACTTTTACATTTTAATATCAAGTACCATTGTGTATATAATTACATCAGCGCCTTATATCTGTCATTGGCGTGGGTGGTGCGGAGGTCTTTGGATGGACCCGTGGTTCGGATCTCGTTACAATCTGCAAAACTAATTTGTTATTTGCAGTGTCTTTTTCTGGTTGACCACAAGATGTCTTTAACATCTTCAACAGTTTGGGGTTGCTGTGAGTCAGATGAGACGTCTGATAATCATCTTGATTGTAAAATATGCTCTAAAAAATTCCACTTCCAATGTTTGGCATCCCTTAGTGATGGGTGGGAAGTTGAGTGTGCTGTTGACAAATGGGAATGCCCAATGTGTAGCGCTAAGCTTCCTAAATCTGGTAATAACGACAACACACACAACATCTCATTGCGGCCACAAAAGCGTCAGGCGTGTCAGTCACCTCCAGCTACAGTAGCGGTTTCTGGGGCTTCCATAAATGATATTCGTGCCGTAGTTGAAGAACTGTTGCAGAAAGAAATTAAATCTTTGTCTAATAATATTAGCACATCCTTGTCAGCAACAATTAATGCCGAGCTGAATTCCGTTAAGGACATAAGGGACATGAAAACTTCAATGGACTTTATGAACTCGAAGTTTGAGCTCATCAACAAAGAGTATGAAAATATGAAGAAGGAAATGGCCGCTTTAAAGAGTGATAACGTTGCCATGAATGCAACGATCAGAGATCTTACTGTGAAAGTTAATACGCTGGATCTCAAAATTGGATGTGCGCGCATGCGCGCACATCCAATTTTGAGATCCAGTGCATCCCAGAGAGGAAGAGCGAAAACATCATTGATATTGTAACCAAGATTGGTAAAGTTATTAAGAGCAATGTTTCCAAAGATAGTATATCACAATGCACGCGTATTACCAAGTTGAATCGTAATAGACCCAGATCAATAGTGGTTCAATTCAATACAGCCCGATTAAGGGACGAATACTCAGCATCAATAAACTTAAATAGAAAGAAGCCTGTTAAGGAGAAGCTGAACAGTACACATTTGGGGTTTGCTGGTGCAAACTTCCCTGTTTATATTTGCGAACATTTATCCCCTGCAAACAAAGCACTCCACGCTGCTGCCAGAACGGCCGCAAAGGACAAAGGGTACAAGTACGTGTGGGTTAAGAACGGACGCGTCTACATGAGGAAAAATGACGAAACGGATTATTTGTATATTAGAGATATGGACTCAATAATGAATATTAGGTAAATTCTGTGAAACTTGATGGTCGCTTTTCTGTTTTTGTTAATGTAATTGTGTGTATTTTTTATCAAAATTCAATCTAACTCATAAATTTTAAAGAAATTTACGTGCCACAAATTTTGATATCATTGTTCTGACAGAGACGTGGTTAAACAGGAACATACTTAGCTCTGAATTGTTTGTTGACAGATATGTTGTCTACAGAAGAGATAGACAAAGTACCAGTTTCCATAGTAACAAGAAGGGAGGGCGGGGTTCTTGTCGCTGTATCTAAAACTATACCGTCTTGTAGAATGCGTGATTGGGAAAATGATTGTGAGGACGTGTGGGTCAAACTAAACTTTGGTAAGAAAAGTGAAGAAATTGTTGTTTGTGCTATCTTCTTCCACCTCTTCAAGGGTCCATTCTTAAACATTTTATAGAAAACTGTTCTAGTATCTCTCTATAGGCTTTTTCTGGATTTCATTGACCTTAGCAATCTTAAGCAACATAATTACTGCCTGAACTCCAAAGGTAACACTTTAGATCTAGTATTAACTTACACCGAAGCATGTAAGGTTACAGTGGCATATGATAGGCTGAGTTCAGTTGATCCGTTGCATCCGCCACTGGTTATAGATTTGCTTCTGGAGGGTACTCCTCAGCCGCTATTACATAGGGCGAGTGTGGGTAAACCTAATTTTTACAGAGGTGACTACGAAGCCATAAAGGTATTTTTGGATGATGTGGACTGGGAGATGCGATTCTCTAACGTCGAGGACGTTGATGAAATGACAACTATATTTAATGAAGTTATCAGAGACGCTGTATCTAGAATCGTGCCATTTACGAAACCCAAGGGCAAAAGATACCCACTATGGTTTTCACACAACTTGATTAAGCGCCTTCGCGAGAAGAACAGATTTAGAATTATTTTTAAAAAATATGGTAACCCGCTCGATCAGATATCGTACAAACTGCTGACGGAAAGGTGCAACAAAATGATGGTAATTTGCTACAAAAAGTATATTAAAAATGTAGAAGATAATCTTTTTAATAATCCCAAATTATTTTGGTCGTATGTTAAAGCTAAGAAGGGAGGAATAAGCAACTACCCTGCATCCGTAACAGATGGCACTAATACATCCTCAGATGGGAAATCCATGTGTGACTTATTCGCTAGTCACTTTTTGTCTGTTTTTACAGATAAATTGGACAAAAATATTGACAATGTGAATGCAGATTATTGGTTACACCTGGCCAAATATAATGAAACTTTTAATGAACTTGAAATTAAGCATGAAGCAATACTTGATAAACTTAAAGGCTTAGATGTTACAAAAGGCATGGGTTCTGATGGCATTCACCTTATTTTTCTTTCTCGTTGCGCGTCCAGTCTGGTCGTCCCACTTTACATGATCTTCAATCTATCTCTCCGATCGGGTATGTTTGCGTCAGCTTGGAAAAGGTCTCATATTGTACCAATTCTCAAGGCCGGTGACATACATTTAGTACCTAACTACCGACCAATATCTCTATTACCGAGCCCTGCCAGGATTTTCGAGTCCCTAGTCTGCCCACATTTGCAAGTGTATTTCAATAAGTTTATGTCACCATGTCAGCACGGATTTGTGAAAGGTAGATCAACCTGTACAAATCTTGCTCTTTTTACGGAGGAAATTCTTGAACAGATGGATGTGGTGTACACTGACTTCAGCAAAGCATTCGATAGAGTAGACCACAGCTTACTTATCACCAAAATGTCCAAGTATGGGGTTTCAGGACCCTTGCTCTAATGGTTTACGTCGTACCTATCTGAGCGCTCGTTTGTGGTGGTTATCAACGGCTACTGTTCGAGGTCAAAATGGTCAAGTCAGGAGTACCCCAAGGGTCCCACTTGGGGCCTATTCTATATAATATATTTGTTAACGATCTTCCTTATTTATTCAATCATTTGGAACCATTTTTGTTTGCGGATGATCTAAAAATACTAAAAACCATTAAACGAGTTTAAGATGTCTCACTCCTTCAAACCGATTTGGATCAGTTATCTAATTGGGGTCACGCCAATGGCATGCAGTTGAATATTTTGAAATGTACCCACATAAAATTTACTAGGAAAAAGGATATTATTTCATCGGTGTATAACTTCAACGGTACAAATATCACAGAGGCAAGTGTGGTGAGGGACTTGGGAATCTTGCTTGACAATAAACTGACGTTCATTCCACACATGGACAAAGTCATTTCCAAATCTTCTCGAATTCTTGGCTTTGTTATTAGGAATGCCAAACATTTTCGACAACCCAAAACTAAAATTTTACTATATAGGAGTTTGGTGGGATCAATACTTGAATATGGTAGTGTTGTTTGGCGTCCTCACTACGCTGTACACACTCTGCGCATTGAGCATATACAGAAGAGGTTCATAAGACACCTGGCTTTTTTTCGGGTATACCTTACAAGTATGCTTCATACCGGTCCCTGCTGGGGAAGTTTGGAATGGGTACCATGGAAAAGCGTAGACAGCTTGCTGACCTTATATTTCTGTTCAGAGTCCTTCGTAACCATCTAAATTGTTCTCAGCTTCTAGGAAAATTTAGATTTAGAGTGCCCCGAAAGCCTGTTCAACAAATATTAAATTGTCCTTTCCGTAAAACTGTTTACGGCTCGAATTCGCCAATCTCCAAGATCTCCCAGATGTATAATCAGGTGCGGATTATTGGATGTTAACAATTTGTCTTTGGCCCAGTTTAAGCATAAATTGAAAGAAATACTTTAGAGCTATTTATGTATTTGGCAAAAATTTCAAGAGCTATTTAAATATTTCTTCTTTTTAAGATTATTGTGGGTTGTTAGTTAGACTTTAAAAAAATGTTTATAAAAACTAGTAGTGTTATATAACTGCATGTTGTTTGCCTGTAACTGGTTGTGCATTGTGGCATGACTACTGATTTTGTATGATTTTTGTATTTAATGTAACAACTGTAGATGAACTTAAATAAAAAAAAAGTCATATCTCAACTACCGTGAAACTTAAGAAATTGCGTCTACCGGGGAAAAGTATCATTAGAAAAAAAATTGAATACTAACCCAAACTGTACATATCGCTAAGATAGAACTGCTTGTCGTCCCTCTCCAGCACTCCGCCGTACAAGTAAAGTGTGGACCGCTGTACTGCGAGCATACACGACATCCGGGGCGACGGTCCCGACCGGGGCCGGACGCTGGGACCTTGGGACCCAGATTTCGGGTCGGGCCGTGCTCCCACCCAGCTTCATGGTGAACACCTCGTCTGTTACCACTGGATTTACAAATTCAGACAATGATTTTTGCGCCAATGACGCTTTAAGGGCCAGACACAATACATTTTCTATTGTTTCTGGATTAGCAGCATTCAAAGGGTTAATTGGTTTAATTGAAGACAACCTAGCTACCTGGATGGTGAACGGTAACTGTTACACCTAGGAATTTCTAAGTGTAAGACGGTTGTGTCGGTCACCAAGAACATCACGAATAAACGTCACTGTTTTACAAGCAATCAAGTATTTTACTAAGAACTCCTGTAAGATCCCAACTTAACAGTAAAAAAGGTGACCTCTTCAATAAAATCAAGAGGTCACTTTTTTAACGTATAGCCAAAGGAGGAGAATTCCAAAGGACAAAAAAAATAAAGAATGTGAAAAAGAACAGAATCCAATTGAGCAGACAACAATGGGTAAAAAAGTGATAAAATATTATTTATTCGTTGTTTAGTTTTCATTGTTTAGTAAATGCCTTAAATTAGGCTAGATGGCGCTGTGTCAGTATTAAGGGTTTTTATTGTTAGTGATATGCCTGACCATGACACAGCGGCATTGTAAAATGAATCCAATCCAAAACCTATGATGAGACAGAGAAAAACACAAACACACGCATGCGCATACCTTAGTGTTATTTTTATATTCATGTTTTAACTGCTTTGTTTTTGCGATTGTTTAGATTGGTATTATAAGCAACACCTATGTGACACTAGCTGTAGAGAAGCGGTGCCTCCTATGCTTAAATGGAGGCGCCAACCACATTTCAACTTTTGTAAACTTCTCTATCTCCATCAACCTATCGCAGTCCACTACTGGGCATAGATCGCCCCTATTTTGCGCCAGATTTCCCGGTCCTCCGCTTTTCTCATCCAGCCTCTACCAGCGACCTTTCGCAAGGCGTCGGTCCCTCGGTCCACCGGTCCTACGCTACGCTTGCCGAGACGCGGCCTCCACTCCAGAACTCGTCTGCTCCAACGGCCTGCGACATACGTGACCAGCCAGCCCACTGCCGATGTCCATTGTAAACTTAACCGATCGAACCAGCCCACTGCCACTGCCCATTGTACCTTTAGTGAAAAACATGGCTCCGCTACTTGACTCCGTAATTGCTGAGGGCCGGCCGAACCATAAACAAACGAGAAGGATCAGGATCGAGTTCTGAGAATTACTGGCTCAAGTTATGTTTTTGTAACTCAAAATGAATGGGGCTTTGTATTAAAACCAAATGTTGTTTGAATACAATGTTCAGAATTATATTTTTTTTAGGCTGTGAACATCTGGGTACGCGAATTTTCGCGAATTAAAAAAGGGTGATATCACCTCCTGTCGCCCTCTTATCGGGAGGGCTGAGGTTCAAATCCCGCCACGTACCAATGTGTTTTCGAATTTTCGAAAAATATATGTACGTTACCCGACGCTCTTATGGTGAAGGAAAACATCGTGAGGAAACCTTCATGCACGCCTGCGCAGAGATTCAAAGGTTGTGTGTGAAGTCGTCCAATCCGCACTGGGCCCGCGTGGATGACTAAGGCCTAACCACCCTATACGGATAGGCTCGTCCCCTCGGTGGGGACTTTAATAAGCTGATGATGATATCACCCGCTCGACCAAAGCGTTTATTAAAAAGGGCGCTCTGACACATATGCTACTTCAAGCGGTTATAAAAAAAAGAAAGTGTCAAAAGGTCAGTTACCAGTAACTGCCTGTTCCGTGGTGTCGCTGGTATCAACTGGGACCGCAGCTGATGCTGAGGGTCTCTCAGTCTTCAGCACCACCTCGTGCCACCGCCCCGTCTCCAGGTCAAGCATGTGCAGATCGTTGCTCATCTCCCCGCGAAGATCCTCTTCCGTTTCCTCCACATCCTGGAGATATTTTTGCTTAATTTTATCAATTGTCATCAAATAAATAAGTTTTTTTTTATATCGGATGAACAGGACGGTCAGTTCGCTCACCTGATGATAAGTGATACACCTGACCATGAGAGATGTAGTCTTGAAAGAAATTGATTATAATAGGTCCGTTAACACCTTGGTTAGGTCTCTCATACTCGGTATATTACAGTGCCCTCATTTCAAAACATTCTTCTTTTACGAGACAATATCTGGCACTGCGGCGGTACTACCGAAACAACTATCGATATTTATGTTGGTTATTGCCAAAACTATTGAGATTATCCAATAGTTTTGGCCCACAACCGGCCTAGTTACAGTAATAAACTCAACCCTTAATCGGACATACTTTAATATTTTTATTGGTTTTCACCCGTATGCCCCAGGAATAAGGTTCAAAATGATGTGGGATATATTTCCGACCCTTTTGACGACCCATTTAGTATTGTGGTTGAGATATCGGCTGCAACACCAAGGGTTCCGGGTTCGATCCCCGGGCAGTACAAGCATTTGTATGAATGAACATGTCTGTAATGGTCTGGGTGTTTTTTATGTATAATATGTATGTATTTACAAAAAATGTATATAATATGTTTATCCGTTGTTTAGTACCCATAATACAGGCTTCAAGCTTAACTTGGGGCTAGATGGCGCTGTGTGAATGTCAGCGGATATTGATTTTAATCGGAACACCAACAACACTAACACAGTTTGTTGAATTACAATTTGAAGTTACAAGTTATGTCTAACCTATTGATAGGTATTCGCAAATTATTTCTAAATTGCACATACGTCAAGATAACTATGACAAGCCAGTGAGAAAACCTAAAAGTTAAAACGAAGATTTAAAAACTACATTTTAAAAAATTCTGGAGCAAATAACTTAGAAAAACTTATCTTGACCAAATTGGTCAAGTCCTTAAGAAGGCTGGGGTCCCATGTACAAGGAATAAAAGAGCTTGTATGAAAAGATTGATGGATGTGAATGAAGCTTGGGCAGTATGTCAGGACCGCGCAAAGTGGCGTTCCATCATCTCTGCCTACCCTTCTGGGACCAGGGCGTAAGCTTTATTTTTTTTTCTGAAACAAATGTCTTATTTATTGCCATTGTCAAATTAAGGGTATACTCACGCTGATCCCGCCAAACACGTACGCGCGTCCGCTGTGCACGTTGACAGCGGCGGCCTGCGAGGCGCGCGCGGGCGGCGCGTGCGTGCCGGCCGACAGCGCGCGCCACACTGCCGCCCCGCCGCGCTCCGCCAGACGGAACAACTCCGCGTGCGTCTGCGTACTCTCACTGCGTCCCGCTCGCACGCGCGAGAACCCCCCGTATATGTACAACTGGCGAATGAGATGGAGATATCGCTGCTTAGTTCAGCTGTTATTGACGCTCGCGTAAGAACCCCCCGTATATGTCCAACTGGCGACAGAGACGGACATATTGTTGTTATCACACGCGCGAGAACCCCCGTATACGTACAACTGGCGAATAAGATAGAGATTCGCTGCTTAAGTGCTTAGTTCAACTGTTTATTGCCGCTCGCGTGTGTACATGATGAGACGTAACAAACAGAGAAAATATTGCTGTTATTCTCGCTCGCGTTGGAACCCGCCGTATATGTACGACTGGCGATAGAGATGGAGATACCGTGCTTAGTTCAACTATTATTGATTATCGCGTTAGAACCCGCTGTATATGTACAATGGCAAATGAGATAAAGATACTGCTGCTTAGTTCAGCTGTTATTAAAGCTCGCGTGTATACAATGATGAGACGGTAACGAAACAGAGGCTGAGAAATAATGCTGTTATTCTTGCTCGCGCGAAATCCGCCGTATATGTTAAACTGGAGACAAAGATGGACATATTGCTGCTTTGTTAAGTTGTCAGTAATGCACTTCGCCAGTTGGCTGAATTTTATTGATAATCACGTCGCTCGCTACACATCATAGGAGTGTGCTCGTGCTTTTTATTTTGTACCCTTTAATGACGTTTTATCACAATTTGAATAAATCATTTTATGTGATATACAACAATTAGTCAACATAGTTATGTGTCAAGTGACTCGGACTTGGTTGATATTTCTATGTAATTGTGCTACTAATTAGTTTATTTATTTATATTTAGCTGTCATAAACACCATGTAAGGAGCCTAGACGTACAATTAAGTCATATTTTTTATAATTACTCACGCTATCATTACCAGCGGGTAACATAAGACAGGCGGAACGGGCGCACGGCCCTCGCCATTCGTCGTCACCGCTCCAGGCCCTGGTGTCCAGGCAGAAGGCGTACAGGTCGTCGAAGTAGCGGCACTCCCGCCCGTCGTCGTTGTACCCCCCGAACACTACCAGCTTCCGGCCGAGTAGCACCATACGGTGGCCCGAACGCGACGAAGGCCCGTTTGGAGCGACTACCTGGAATAGAAAAATAACAAATATACACTTACATAAAAACAACATTATAATAATATAACGCAGACAAAACAACGCGTCGGTGGCTCAATGGTGTGGACTGTTGCCCTCCTACCGGGAGGGCTGAGGTTCAAATCCCGCCACGTACCAATGTGTTTTCGAAATTATATGTACGTTATCCGACGCTCTTACGGTGAAGGAAAACATCGTGAGGAAACCTTCATGCACGAGTGCAAAGAGATTCAAAGGTTGTGTGTGAAGTCGTCCAATCCGCACTGGGCCCGCGTGGACGACTATGGCTAATCACTCTATGAGAGGCTCGTGCTCCTCGGTGGGGACGTCTAATGAGCTGATGATGATGACATAAAATAGCCCTTATACGTGAGCATATTAATTCTAGCTAGCTTGGTACCTACACGCGTTCCAGAAAAAAAGGATCTTATCAGACATCGAACAACAAGGTACCCGTATAGTTATAAAATAAATAAATATTATTAATGATCATAATAATATGAGAAAAGTTGCTTTATGTATTATGTTACAACTAAAACTGAAAGATACTCTTGCCTTTTCCCATTTCTTTTCAGCCAGTGAGAAGCCATAAATCTTTATAATGGTGGAATTGTGTCTCTGTGGGGCTTGTAAACTCTCCGCGAGATATCCACAATTCCCCTCTGAAAAAAAAAAACAAGTTAGGTAATATTATTTTGAAAGTGAAATCACAATATATTCTAAGTATGGTAAAAAATTGTTATCAGCTCGGTATCTATTTTTTTAAAATATTTATACAAATATTATAAAGCTAAAGAGTTTGTTTTAATGCACAAATCTCAGGAATAACTAGTCCGATTTAAAAAGTTCTTTCAGTGTTAAATAACTAATTTATCCAGGAAAGCTATAAGGCTATACACACCATGCTATGAACAGTCGAGCAACAAGGAACAATTTTTCAAAATTGGGGATTTTTTTCCTACTGACAGCTGCTGCCGCATGCATAGTCCAAAACTATTCCATACAGATAAAGTAGCGCGCAAAAGCTAGTAATTATATATATAATGTGAAGTGGGCTATGCCACCCTGTACGTCAATGTCAGAAAAGTTACAGCGCCATGGTGATATATCCCTGTTGGGCTAAATGAAACGCGTATGTACTTGCCGAGTGATTACTTACATTGATTTATATAATGAAACATTAAGTTAAATGTAGGTCAGTCGCAGCTGACTCAATAATATAAAGATGTATGAGTCGGCTTGTACACAATGTAAATAAAAATAGACTGTATCAAGACAACTCCAGCATATAGAAGCAGTAACTGTAAAACTGAAGACATTCTGTTTTACATCTATCAATGATTTTGTAATTGTTATTGAACCATAGCGTTACATGTGACATAACAAGTTGAAGCAATGCATACTTGTTGGCTGGAGTGGCCACTGCTTGGTGGGCGCTGCGCGGCGGCGGGCCCCCGGGCGCTTTTACTTGACGCCATGTGCTCTTCTCTGGATTGAAGAACAACAGATCATTGTACACTTCTGTCTGCAAAAAATATTAATATCTCCATATAAGCCTATAATAAACCACTGCAGGGCACCACAAGGGTCAAATGCGGTTTGGTACATATAAACAACTAATATCCTAAGATAGCTTTTAATGTGTTTGCCAAAGTAGGAAAAGTCGCACCTCTATTCAACCTATCGCAGTCCACTGCTGGACATAGGTCTCCCCCAATTTGCACCAAAGTCAAAGTCAAAAACATTTATTTCAAATAAGGCTTACAAAAAGCACTTATGTGTTACTATAAAAACGATTAAAATACTAAACTAAAAATATGAGTTTTGATGCTTTGAAAAAAAAAAGCGCTTCAGTGGTTTGGCCTGTTGAAATATCCCTGTCCTCCGTTATTCTCATCCATCCTCCACCAGCGACCTTTCGCAAGTCGTCGGTCCATCGGGCCGGAGGGCGTCCTACACTTCACTTGCCGAGACGCGGTCTCCACTTCAGAACTTGTCTGCTCCAACGGCTCGTCTTTAGTATCATTACGGTCGGCTAGGAGCTTCATTTTTTTTAGGTAATATATCTTGATATAAAATGTAATCCTATAAAGTTTTAATCTGCGGAAACTAATACTTTTTCAAGATAAAAATTCTTAAAGTTTACGAAAAACGAGAGTGGTTAGGTTATTTTTACGCCATATTGAGTAATTTTGACGTTTCCTAGCATCTGACCAAATTTTATTTTGTGAATAAATATTGTTAATGTAGCTATTCTCTTTCAATTATCCATGTTACTTTAAAAAAATAGGCTAAGTAGCATTTTGCGGCTTTAATATAGAAAAACAAGTTTTAGTTTTTTTTATTTCACATGAACAAAACGTAATCCGCCATTTTGTGCTAATATAATAATTCAAGAAGAATATTAACAAAACTACAGAGTATAGTTATCACTAGGTTTGGTTAGGTTAGAACTGTGACCAAATATGCGCGAACCGAGCGAGCGCAGCGAGTGGCAGCGGCCCGCGTAGCGCCAGAAGCAATGTTTTTTTATATAAAAATGAACATTTTCGTTATGAATTCTAATTTTGAACTTTTTTTAAGGGAGAGGGGGTTATCTCAGCCGCCTGCTCTCCAAGTTAGGGGGACTCAACATTCTATTTGGGTTTAAAAGTGTTACTAATTTTATTTTTTCAAAATTTTTTTTGCGGGGGGCTCCCTGAATCCCCCCCTTCGCCCCCCCCCCCCTCCGAAAAAACAATTACAACACATAATGATACTAAAGTCCTTCCCATTAATTCTGTGACATATGTGACCAGCCCACTGCCACTTCAACTTGCTGATCCGGCAGAAAAGTCGCACATGTTTTACATTTTATAAAGCAATATGCCTGTGGGATACAAATCCATGATCTCGGGACAATGCAGTGATCTAAAACTAATGTTCAGACCACTACACCATGGAGAAGACTAGGAGTGTGTTTAGTTTTTTTTAAAAACATAAAATACTAATGAACTTAATAAATTATTTGATTTTGTACAGGTACTCTTAATGCCTATGAACCCATATAATTAAAATTAAACCTCATTCATAATTAAAATTATGAATATATTTAAAATACATAATTTTAAGACACTGAAATAAAAATGACTGTCAATGACTAGGTTTAAGTGTTGTTGTAAAGATACTAAAATTATTAAGGAGACTCACTGTTTGACCATTATGATATTCTCCACCGAATAATATCAATTCATTGTTGATTGGATGAGGAGTCAGAGTGGCATAGGCTCTTGCCGATGGCGGGCCTGGTAATGCTTTTTCAGTCGCAGCCGATCGCTTGGCTTCCTCACGTTCAATCTCAGCAATCACTTTAGCGATATCTTCCTGTTATTATATAAAAATGACATTGAAACTTTTTAAGCCAGCTATTGATTATAGTTAAAAAGCAAACAAAACAGCATGAACTAACCTCACCCAAATTCGCTAGTTCTTTTTTTAATTTATTCGCAAGTTTCTTTTCAGTTTTAGCAGCGGTTTTAACAGCGCCGCTAACTTTATTTTTGTTTTTCTTTTTTCCCATGTTTCAAGAACTCTTAAATATTAATACGAAGAAATAAACCTTTTACAATTTAAAAACAGCACATCAAAACTGATGTTTAGCAAGGACGTTCGAAAATTATAGTATAAGTGTCATTATGTTTTTTTTTTCATCAATAGGTATATTCATCAGTGCTGAAAACATTCTCATTTTAAACATTCTGAACGCACGCACCTATCCGTCATTGCACAACAACGTTTTGTTCACAAGCGTTAACAATAATCATTAAATTAGAAGAAGAAGAAGAAGAAAACACTTTTATTTGGAACACAAATCTTAAACATAATACAAACATATACAAAAAGAAATATATGAAAAACAAATAATAATCTTATCATATGTTGGCATATTAACATTATTATGAACCAAATTGGTTGCCACTCAGCTTTATTGTCATAGCTTAGGGTAGCTATGACGCTAATTAATGTTACATTGTTGTAATATTTATATAATGACAATAAACATAATAGTATAAGCATAACCATTAATGGTATTCATTTGAAATATTAAATTGGAGGCTCAATGTAAATTAATTTACTGCTTGCTCAATAGAATGTCATACATTTTGCGTTTGGATTAAGCATTTGTTATCTTAGCAACTTCGCTGTCCTGTCATCACTCAAACATCTGTCTGTCAGTTCAATCAACTTTCCGTGATTCTTCCGTCTTCTCCGATTTTCTTTTTCTTTTCTGATTCTAAACACGTAACTGTATATAAACCATACCAAAATCATGTCCGTGTAAATTAGTTTTTCAATTATAAGTAAAAAGTGTGAAAACCTAACTGTGAAAATGATGTCCACAGCTGGAGGCTCTGTAAGTGTTTTTCGATTACTTAAATAGTTTTTCCTACTTTTTAGCACCATTTTTATATGATTATTTTTTAGGGAGCCCCTACTGTTCAGGAATATAAAATACGCGTGCCAAAGAACGTAAAAAAGAAATATCATGTGATGCGCTTCAATGCTACCCTGAATGTGGATTTCGCGAAATGGACTCACGTAAAAATGGAACGAGAAAACAACATAAAAGAGTTCAAAGGAATAGAGGAAGAAATGCCTAAGTATGTTCAATTTTAAGACTCTTATTCATCTTTATCATAAGAGAGATTTATATCTTATATCTTCAAGTTATCAATATATTCAGTGTTGCAATATTATTTATATGAAAGATTTGTTTTAAAGACTTATTTATTACTTTGGTATATATTCACTATATCTATTAAAGCCTATTGAACTTATATCAATCAGTATCATACCTACAAAGTATCACTGTTGAGCACTGAAATTATCACAATTTATTGCTAGTCCAATGCTAATTGATGGGGTGTTAACAATGGTCCAATGGAGTAACTTTGATAGGGCACTATCAGTAAAAGTCATGTTGTACTTGGTTTAATATTAATTTATGTATTACTTACTGTATTAAATCTTTGTTATAATTTCCATAGGAGTTAATGTGGTTGAGGTATCGGGTAGGTCGAGTTTGTGGTAAATGATAAAAATTAGTGACCTCGCAACCTCAAGGGCTAGGGTGTTCTTGGTACTTAGGCTGGGTGACCATTTTGCCAGCCCTGATACCCTATTTTTATGCCACTACAATGGACATAATTACCATGCCCTGTGAGGCATGAAATCATATTGCTGTTCAGATAGTCAGGTTGTCATCTGAAGTTTCTTATGTACTCTGGATGGGTGTTATATATAAAAGGGTAACACCATGTCTTGCCATTATGTGTACACATTTTTATGCAATTGATAGTTGAATTGGCGATTATTATATTTTACATTCTTAAAAATATTGATTACATATAAAATTTTATTGTGTTGGCATTATTGTAGTGAAATGTCAATTCATAAAATTATAAAATAATTACTACAAACCTAAATTATTTGTTCCAACACTGTATCAGTTATGGTTATACAATAAGGCATATTCACTCACCTCACCACCAGGTGAGTGAAATGTCATGTGACTTAATGATATAAAAAAAGCAAATATGAATCAATGAAAAATTTAATTAATTATATAATTTTTTTTTTAGATTTGGTGCAGGCTCTGAATATGGACGAGATGTTCGCGAAGAAGCCCGTCGTAAGAAGTTTGGCATCATATCGCGCAAATACAAGCCTGAGGATCAGCCATGGATACTCAAAGTTGGAGGGAAAACTGGAAAAAAGTTAGATATGATAAATTATTATATATTATTGGTCACATGTCAGGGTACACAATAATTCATATTATATATACAATATATTTATAATGATATAATTTAAATGAATTATGTCACTTAAAAAAGAATTGGCTTTATTGATTTTGGCCTCTAGAAAAAAGTGCCCAAGAAAACACAACAGTACCTTATCTTCAAACAATGATTTAAAGTTATGATTAAATGAACAAATTTTTCTCCAAACAGATTCAAAGGCATCCGAGAAGGCGGTGTTTCCGAAAACGCGGCGTACTACGTGTTCACGCACGCGACAGACGGCGCCATCGACGCGTACCCACTGCAGGAGTGGTACAACTTCCAGCCCATACAGCGGTACAAGGCTCTGTCTGCTGAGGAAGCCGAGCAAGAGTTTGGCAGGTGAGTTATTTTTATTATTTTTAATGTACTCTAAATTGTTAAATGACTGGGAATTGTGCAATAAATAATTTTCTATTCTATTATATCTCAACTACCAGTCTGCCTCTACCAATGTCTGTCAGAGTAGACAGTAAGAAATGTTTAGTTTTCAATTTAGTTTTTTTTTTGTCGTACCAGTTCTAATTCTTTCGGCATGCCCTAAGTAAGCTAGACCAGTATGCCGCTGAGCATTACATTTGCCCATATAGGTACATATTTATACTTTAAGTCTTTAAATTAATAATATTGTTATACTAAAAGGTACTAAACATTTCATAAAATAGATTAACAAACAATAAAAAACAAATATGGCAGTAGCTGTTTTTCTATTTTTTCGTATCACAGACTTCAATATTTAATATTATGAATATTGCAAACACAACCAGATTTTGGTTAAATATATCCATGTAGTAAAAACATTTGTCTGCATGAACATGTATTGGTCTGGATGTCTTATATAACCGTACTTTAGCATCAACCCAAAAGAAGATGCCATGTGAATGTTTTGTGGATTTTATTTATATTTGATAAAGGCGCAACAAGGTGATGAACTATTTCTCACTGATGTTCCGGAAGCGCATGCGCGGTGAAGACGGCGCAGACGACGTAGATGACCCCGACGAAAAGAAGACCAAAGGGAAAGCCAAGAAAGGTTAGTACTAAGTTTCCTTAACAATCTCATTTAAAGAGACTTATCACTTTTAAACAGATTAGAATGATTAAAGTTCCTTGAAGTAAATTTGCTTGTCTCCACAAATGTATTTTTTTTTAATTAGCAATATCATTTTTTATGTATCTGAAGTAAGTCAATGCACAAAAACGGTTCTCTACAAACTGCCATCTTGAAATAGGATATGAAACCACATCTTTTAGAAAACTTTAAAGAGCAAAGGTTATCGTTGAGATTTTATTCAATTAAATAATTATTTGTATTCAGTGAAATGTAATATCTGGCATCCACGTTATGAATAAAATTAACTTTCACTAACCTCCAACCAGATGGACTTACATTCTGGGAGACCTTCGTCCAGCAGTGGACTTGGGCACGATGATGATGATTCAGTAAAGGTTGTTTCACAAGACTGATATAAATTAAGCGCATTAAAGTATAGGGTTGCACAAAATGTTGAAGTTATTTACAATTTAAAACAAAGATCTCATTCCAGAGGATTGCTCTGTGCATTATTCGATTTTTTGAAGGATTATTGTGTTTTTCATTTCAGACTTCAAAATATCAGAGATGGACGAATGGATAGACTCAGACGATGATTCATCAAACTCGGAAGGTGGTGAGAAAGATAACGATAGTGATTCTAGTGCTAAGAAGAAGAAAAAAGACAAAAAAGGTTAGTAGTCTTCATACAATAGTTACACTCTTCAACTTTTAATAAGCTGCTCCAGTATTTCAGTCGCTGTGGTCGAAAACGGCCTTACATCATCATTACGCTCTTCTAATCTTATACATTTTTATTCAGTGTAAATCAAAAGTTAAACAAATAAACAATCAGGGTTGTAAGTTTGCCATGTGTTAAAAAAATCATTAGTTTTGGCCTAGGCCATTGGTGCACAGAAATTAAGAGTAGGGTATGCAAAGTGAGTGACAGTGTTGCCACCTGACTTTTAGAAATGGGCTAGATTGAGCGTCAAAAGATTTTCTGTTCTAGAAATGGTGAAAAAAACATAACAAGTAGCTTTTTTTTCCTTTTTTTAGAGCATCTAAAAAAATATCATCATGGCCGGTGAAATAAGAAAAAAGTATTTGTTAGCATGTCGAAAACTTAATATTTGGTAATATTTTCAAGACAGTAAAAAAGAGCTAGATTGTTCTTTTCGGGCTAAATCGTTAAAAAGGAGTTCACCTATACTAAAAAGTGCTAAATCTAGATACAAAAGGGCTAAGGTGGCCATACTGGTGAGTAACACTAATCGCAAAAACAAAAATTTATATTTTTTGTCAAATAAAGTCTGTTGATGACAACAGATCGCCTATGGTTTCCAATCTGTAGCGTATAATAGGCGAATAAGTGGAAATCATTTAAGTGTTGGCGATTTTCCGGGACGTCTGGACGCATAGGGTATGCATTGCTTATTGGCATATATGGAGTGTACGCCCCTGCTCAGAATGAGCGAGAGAGTGACAGAAAATTTTGAATGATTATGAACAAAATGACAGTACAATATATTGTTTAGAGCGTCGGTGGCTCAATGGTGTGGACTGTTGCCTTCGTACCGGGAGGGCTGAAGTTCAAATCTCGACACGTACCAATGTGTTTTCGAATTTTCGAAATTATATTTACGTTATCCGACGCTCTTACGGTGAAGGAAAACATCGTGAGGAAACCTTCATGCACGCCTGCGAAGAGATCTAAAGGTTGTGCGTGAAGTCGTCCAACCCGCACTGGGCCCGCGTGGACGACTCAGGCCTAATCACCCTATACGGGTAGGCTCGTGCCCCTCGGTGGGGACGTTTAATGACTACTCACTATTATAATAAAATACTTAATTAAATCATGTCTGCTTATATTTATAACCATCCGAAATCTGGGAATAGTGCCACGTGAGTTATGTTAGAGTTCTTATTAAAAAATTGTTTGATACAACATTCTTGTAGTTCAGTATTTTTATATTTGCTTATTGGACACTCAAAAAACACTTAGATTTCTTTATTAGCAAAATGCATGTGTAATTTAAAACAATATTTGTTTAATAATAATACTCTTTTATTTACTTAAAATGGTTACTTGAAATATTTTAGTTATTAAGGTAATTGCATGATATTAGCACAAAGAGAGTAGTATTTGTAGGTTATCCTTTTAGTTGTAATCATTTAAAATTAAGAGCGTCGGTGGCTCAGTGATGTGGACTGTCGCCTTCCTACCGGGAGGGCTGAGGTTCAAATCCCGACATGTACCAATGTATTTTCGAATTTTCGAAAATATATGTACGTTATCCGACGCTCTTACGGTGAAGGAAAACATCGTGAGGAAACCTTCATGCACGCCTGCGAAGAGATTCGAAGGTTGTGTGTGAAGACGTCCAATCCGCACTGGGCCCGCGTGGACGACTAAGGCCTAATCACCCTATACGGGTAGGCTCGTGCCCCTCGGTGGGGACGTTTAATGAGCTGATGATGATGGTGATTTAAATTTGTATTATTTACCCCCCACCACTAGATTATGTTTTGACTACAAAAAAATACATATGTGAAGTGTTTTTTGTGGCCTACCAATCCTATCAGTTTTATTTTATTCTGTTAACTTAGTTTTTGCAATCTTAGTTTTAGCACAGAAAATGGATATGTTTCAGTATCTAGTTTACAATGCTATTGCACTAAATAAGTTTATTAAGACATTTTAAAATAAACAATTTCGTAGTACTTGCCAAATAAGTCAATGTATATCTTCACCAGTTGACTCAGAGCTATTATGGTAGCATTGCATTGTTTGAAAATGTGATATACTAGCTGTTCTCCGCGAAATTACCCGCGTTATAAGGTATTCTGCCGAAGTAAAACAACCTAAAAACACTTCGCTATCACGCAACGCGAGCCCGCCGCACCGTAACACATTGCTTATTAAATAATACTCACGACGCATTAATAATTTAGTATTGCCTTCAACGCGACTGCCGTTATATAAAATGGGTCCTATTATATGGCATATAAAATTTATAATAATAAATATTTTATGCTTGATATTATAATGTTGACTTAAATGTTAATATAATTATTTTTAGTTTTCTCTTTTCAAATTATATTCTTAAATAATCACAAACGCCTTGAAAAGGTTAATTTGTTGCTTTCAACCGCCAATGTTATAGCATAATGTACACCCCTATTACAAAAATTACAATTGTCTTTAAAAAAAGTACACTATCTTTTTCCTTACCTGTACTGATGTACAGTTGCTACCGTTGCAGTTGTTACCTGCCAAAAAAAGGCCCGTCTATATCCGTCCAGCTGTTTCAGATATTACCCGAAACAAACAGATAGACAGACAGACAAACATTTTTAAAAATGGGGTTTGTCATTTGTACAGTGTATGTAATCATATGCATGAAGTAAAAATTTTTTTTTTTTCAATTTTACAAACAAGCTCACATTTTATTTATATTTAATAAATGAGCTGATGATGATGTGTATAAAGTTATAAACATCAATTGTAAAGGTTTGTTCTAAGATAATAATATTTATAGCGGCTGTAAATAAAAAGAAGAAGAAGGTGGACGACGAAGCGTTTGAGGAGAGCGACGACGGTGACGAGGAGGGCCGCGAGAAGGATTACGTCTCGGACTCTTCGGACAGGTAAATACTCAAATTATATTAAGGGGGGGATGATGCAATCCTAAACAAACTCATTGCATCGGAGAGACAAAGCCAAAAAGAGGCCCACTCCCCTGGTCCATCCACCTCAACATCTGCACCTTAAAGAAGTGCATCGGTGGTGGCCACATGGACATCGCTAAATGTATTAATTTTAAGTTCTAATTGTAATAATGAAGAGTAAGACTTAAATAATGTAAGAGTTATTGCTACTATTATTATATAAATATAAAACACAGAGATAGAGAGAGTATTTATGATGTTATTTATTCCCTTTATTCTATATTATTCACTCCCCTACTTTACCTAATGTAAATATTTAGTTATTTTAATTCTGTTATCCCATTCCCCCTTTAACCAATTCTTTTGCCCCATGCGCGGAGCACTAACATAATATTATAATAATTAAATTACAAAATAATCTTAAACTAAAAAGAGTACGGGCCATGAGTCTGTAGATGTAATTTTATTAATAACAAAAAAATACTCAAATTATTGCTCAAGGAACCATTATTATTTGATTTATTAAGGACGACCCATTTGGTGTTACGGTCGAGACGTCGGCTACTACACCAAGGGTTCCGGGTTCAATCCCCGGGCAGTACAAACATTTTTGTGCATGAACATGTCTGTTTGTCTTGGGTGTTTTCTATATATAATATGTATGTATTTACAAAAACTATATAAGTATGTTTATCAGTTGTTGAGTACTAACTACAACCTTGCGCTTAATATGGGGCTAGATGGCGCTGTGTGAATGTCAGTTGATATTTATTTATAATTAAGTACTAGCTTTTGCCAGCGGGTTCTCTCTTCAACCTACCGTAGTCCACTGCTTGACATAGGTCTCCCCAATTTTGCGTCAGATATACCGGTCTTGTGCTTTTCTCATCTAGCATCTTTTAAGGGTTTGGGAGCCGATTTTCGAAAAAGAAATGATGCATAATTTTTTCGCTAGTGACAAGTCTAGAAATTGCGGAATGCTCCATACAAACGTCCCCCCCCCTTTTTAGGGAATTGGGGGTTAGTTAGACAAAAGTACCTGTGTCCGTTTCCAGGCTATATCTATTACATATTTCATCAAAATCCTTTCAGACGTCCAAGCGTTACAAACAGACAGTTACTTTCGTATTTATATTATTTGTAACTGAATGAGACTTATGTTAAATCTAATTATATTTTAAAGATCCAGACTCCCTATATTCTGCTACGAGTATGTGGGAAAAACCCGTCTCTGGTATTATCTCTCCTTAGAGAATCGGAATCCCTTAATCGTGATCTAAGTACATGGTACATTTTTATTTGTAATTGTTATATTTGACGAAGATTCGTAAAGCACAATTACATTAAGGGTTATGAAAATATACCGATTTATTTTTATATATTTTTTACAATAGGTCAATATAAATAAATATAAAATCAATTTAGAGAGTGTTAATATTCCGAAGTGCTTTCATTTTTAAAAAACTAAATTTCCTCTGTTTCAGTGAATGACACGAGACGAAAGCAATAAGGATCTGAAGGGGGTGGCAGAAGAGGATGCGTTAAGGTAAGTGATAGTGTAGACATCGTCTATTAAACCATGGGTTCCGAGTTCGAACCCGGGCAGTACAAAACTCCGCATACCTGTTAAAGTTTCTTTTCCTTCACCGTAAAAGCGTCGTATAAATATATATAATTTCGAACATCCAAAACTACATTGGTGGCGGGATTTGAACCTACACCCTTCAGACCAACAATTCCCACCAATGAGCCACCGACGCTCCATTTTATTTATTTTATAAAAGCATGATTTTTGTTTCTTGAAGGAAACTTCTGACGTCGGATGAAGATTCAGAGGAAGAGCAAGAGCAGAAAGAGCAGCAATCGGATCAAGAAGACGAGCCGACCAAGGAGGGAGAAGAGAGGGCCAGCAAGTTGACCAAGAAGAAGAAAAAGCAGCCGGATGATAGCAAAAAGGATGGTGAGAGAAGTGAGCATTCTGTTTTACGACTGTATCAATTGTATTACGAACGTCTGTATTAATTTTTTGATGAACGACTTTATTCATATTTTTTTAAAAATATATCGATCACGATGATAAAAGGCATATGACTACGTACATACATTAATTCATATTTGCGTACGTAGTGATCGATATATGTCTATACATCTATCTATTTAACCTATCGCAGTCCACTGCTGGACATAGGTCTCCCCCATTTTGCGCCAGATATTCCGGTCCTCTGCTTTTCTCCTCTTTCAGCCTCCACCAGCGACCTATCGCAAGTCGTCGGTCCATCGGGCCGGAGGGCGTTCTACGCTACGCTTGCCTAGACGCGGTCTCCATATATACTTTTATATCAACCTTTATTCATATTACAGTTATTATTAATAAATATTATATAGATAAATGTATATAGACAGATTGGTGCCATTATTTCAATAATAGTTTATTATTAGAATTGGCAATATTTATTTAAGCCACTAGCTGCCCTGCGGTTTTATCCGCGGTATAACGTAGCCTAGGTGTGTATTAATTTAGGGGTCTCAGGTAATTCAATCATGGAAATCCGCCAAGAAACTGTAGTCACTCTTTGAACTTTGTAACAATATTTTTTTTATGAAGATTCGAGCAGCGACTTCAGTTCGGACTCGAACTCGGACACCGAGACCAGTTCGAGTGCGAAGAAACCGAAAAAGTCGAAGAACAACGCGAAAGAGGATAAGAACGCCCCCTCCACGTCTGGCAACTGTAAGTCTACCTTTGATTACTTTGACCATGACAGAACGGCATGAAGATGAATGAATGAAGGAGACCAATATGATAGACAGTATTATTCTCCATCAATGCCGGACTGCGACACCAGAGACAACAGGTGTTAGGTCTCTTTACCCGGTAATTTCACTAGCTACAGTGCCCTCATCTCGAAACACAAAAGTGTATCACACTCCTGTTTCCCGGGACGATATCTGGCTGCGGTGGTACAATGGATCCTCTAACGTTCGTTACAGGCTGATGTTGATAATTTTGTCGTGTCGTGTGTTGGATGTCTTGAATAATTAATCCTTAGCATTGAATATTAATAATAATAATAAAGGCGTAGGGACGTGACGACCCCATCGCCCTCTGGTGTATTATTTATGCTAGTATCATCGGTGCAATCAGTCTCCGTCGGGCAGCTTGGAGCTGATGGTGTGTGGCGCGCCCCGGTCCCGTGCTCCGGGAACTCTCTGGTCTTCGCTTCGTCTAACCATTGTGGGCGAAGTGGACCCATGGAACCAGATCCCACCTCCCGCTTGCCTTCATTGGCCGTCGGGAGTGAGTCGCTAGAGCTATATGCTCGGGGGTGGAAGTGTCTAATGGCGTAATACGAGGAAACCCGCTCCGAGTGACTTGCGTAGTTACTCGCGATGGTGAAATCGTGCCGCACCTCTCGACACCCTAGCCGCGAGCGCCATGTTGCCCTCTGTCGCCCCACTGCAGGCGACCATTAGGGGCCCATCTAGCCGCGGCGAGTCACCGCCTGTCCCTATTTTGTGAGACTAGTGTAATGACAGCGTCCGTAGTCTCCCCCATAGCCCAGATATCCAGTCACCAACAATTCCATAGCCCAGTATCGTAGTTTCCATATATTTACAATAGTCTTACACCTGGCGGGGTCATCATGGGTTGTATCATATTGTGCATTCTGTGATGGATCCGCCATGTGTAACATATACAAAGATTAAACATTCGAAAAAAGGCCTCTGTGCTGTTGGCTTCGGCACACATGCCTTCCAAAGGACCGGGCCTATTTGGCCCGTGAATCTTAGGATTTCGAAACATAATAATAATAATTTTATTTGCGAGAATATGGTTACAATACGATCATACAAAATTAAATCCAACATATTCTATCGTTAAATCGACGTGCAAATTTTGATTTAATAATATTACCCATTTTCATTTTACAAAATAATTAATACTATTAAATTACTTTATACATTTAAACATTGCATTTTATCCTCTTTATAAATATTTTTTTTTATTTTACAAATTCATTCATTAATACATAATATACAAGTCAAAAAAAATTATAATGTGTCAAAGTAATATAATATGTCAATAAAATGGATAAAAATACAAAATGTCAATACATAACTTTCCATTAAATGTCTTTCTTATCATCTAAAAATTCATTAATTGAATAATACATTTTCTTTAAAAGGAATTCGTGTAATTGTTTCTTAAATTTGATAAACGGTAGAGTTTTTAAAAAGTCCGGTACTTTATTATATATTTTAATTGCCATGCAATAGACATTTCTAGAGTATAGTGTTAATTTTTGATCCGGGATACACAGTTTGTCGCCTTGCCGTCCTCTATAATTTGATTTTGAGCTTTTTTTTTCAAACAGACCTTGATATTTATGAACGAAAATTGATATTTCATAAATGTATAGACATGGCAATGGTAAAATGTTTAATGATTTAAATAAAGGCTTGCAACTGTCAAGGTAATCTGCACCACAGATACTCCTTATACATTTCTTCTGAACCTTAAACACTCTATTATTATCCACTGAATTGCCCCAGATTATAATGCCGTATCGTAAGACAGAACCTACGTAGCCATGATAAGCTGCAGTAGCAGCTGATTTTGATGCTACTTGCCTGATTCGGTTCAGGGCATACACAAACCTATCTATTTTATTTACTACATACTCAATATGGGGTTTCCAACTACAACACTCGTCAATCACAATTCCTAGGAACTTAGTGGTGGATACACTTTCTATTGCATCATTTTTACATTTAATTTTGATACTACTCCCGTGGCTTTGTTTTGTTTGAAATTTAATAAATTTTGTTTTTTTAATGTTTAAATTTAAATTATTATCCTCTAGCCATTTTGCTATATTTCCTAAGTTCTTATTTGATATATGTTCTAAGTTTTCTTTGTTATTAGATTTAGATATAAGTGTTGTGTCATCAGCGAACAGAATGCATTTTTGGTTTACAACATCGGGTAAGTCGTTTATGTACAATAAAAATAGCAGTGGGCCCAGCACTACCCTGAGGCACGCCACATCGGTTTTGTGAAATTCTGATTGTTGGCGGTCTGATAAATAACTTTCTATCCA